>JANHGL010002676.1:21335-47617 GCA_024611195.1 Ceyx melanurus | reverse complement strand
CGAGTACTGTGTCCAGTTTTGGACACCCCAGTTCAGAAAAGACAGAGATTTGCTGGAGAGAGTCCAGCACAGGGCCACGAAGATGCTGAAGGGATTGGAGCATCTCCCTTACGAGGAGAGGCTGAGAGAGCTGGGGCTCTTTAGACTGGAGGGGAGGAGACTGAGGGGCAACTTCATCAATGTCTATCAATATGTTAAGGGGGAGGTGAAATGTAAGGAGGATGGAGCCAGAATCTTCTCATTGTCATCCAATGTTAGGAGAAAAGGCAATGTGAGTAAGTTGGATCACAAGAGGTTTAGGGTAAACACAAGGAGAAAACTTTTTCACAGTGAGGGTGACAAAACATTAGAATGGGCTGCCCAGGGAGGTTATGGACTCTCTCTGGAGACATTCAAGACCTGCCTGGATGTGTTCCTGGGTGACTTAGTCTAGGTAATCCTGCTCTGTCAGGGGGGTTGGGCTAGATGATCTTTCTAGTTCCCTTCCAACCCCCAACATTCTATGATTCTATGATGTCTTTTCTTAATTCTCTTTTTCCCCCATTGAGTTTTACACAGTATCTTGCACATACACTTCCTTTCTGGTCAGAAGTAGATATGATGGAGAGTGCACTCTCAGTCAATTAGCATGGAGACAGTGAGCACAGTGCTGCCCTTTCCTCTCAGCAGTCAGAATCAAACTGAGAACACTTCCGTGTATTGATTTGCAGTGCTCTTTATGTTTAGAAGTAGTGAGATTTGACAAATTATTTGCTTCCCCCCATGGTTTTATCAGCAAAGCTGTCCTAGCTTGACTAAATGCCAAGATGTTTTTCGTAATACCAAGTGATGGGAAACGAACTAGAGACATTCTGATTGAAGGGGTGACAAGACTCACTAATAAACTAGAAAAAAAACCCAAAACCAAACAACTGCAGGAGTTGTCACCTGCACAATACTTACAGTTTGTGAAAAACTACCCAGGTTATAGTTTTTTATTAAAAAGAAGTCAGTGTTCTAATTGTCTGGAGGAATTAATATTAAAGATCAAGACTTTTTTGAAGTTTGGTGTAATAAGAAGGGATTATTATCAACAATTGTTAAAAATAGTTAAGTTGGCTCTGATCTCCTTCTCCATGTCACCTTACTGTAGTAAATGAAAGGAATAATTTTGCAGGTGGTTATAACTAATTTCAGTCCCCTTTGTCCTTCCCCTTTTCTGCACGTCTGTGATTAAACATTAAATTGGGAATGTTTAAACATTCCCTTTGGAAAAAATGTGTCATGTGGTGGGACAGGAATGGGAAGTTGGTGCCCTGTTCTCAGGCTCTTATTGTATATTGTATAATCTTGGTTCCAGGCACAACTGAAGTTTACCCAAAACGGCCATTGTGTCAGTACACAGGTACTGATGGCATTTCCTAATGGCTCATGAGGATCAATCAAAGTTTTAATGTTCTCAGAGCCAAACACTACCCTCCCTTTATAGTTGTATGAGATCAGAGAAACTCCCTTTAATATTTTGGTTATCGTGGTGGCACTGAGAGGAAACCTTAGCTCATGAATTTTAAGTCTTTGTGAAGTGAGCCTAACCAAGACTCCAACTGGACCAGTACAGTATACTTTGAGGAAATCTTGAATAACATAGTTCATTTGGTTGAAAGTGTCATATTCAGAAACAGGAGGTAAAACAAAAATGGATCTGGACCTCCTTTAAGACTTTTTTTTTTTTGTACTGTTTATTACTGTGGTGTTGGAATACCCTCCACCTATCAACAGTGATGATCCAGCTTGTAAAGGCATATAGGAGTCAGACACCTTTTTTGACATCTCTTGCCATGCCCTTGTGTTGCTTCACATCTGGGCTTTATGCTTCCTTGTTCAAATCAGGTAAATTATAAGTATGAAATCAGTCTCTGCCCAGCTGTCTGTTGCCTGTGCAAAAACCCTACTTCCACTTGTGCAACTGTGAACATGTTCCATGAAGTTGTGACTCCTTGGGCAGGGAAGTTTGGCTAAGGCTGGGTTATTTCCTTTTGAAGGGAAAAGCTGCAATATGAATTAGAAATAAGGTTTGGGAATGATGTAGATCATCTGTTCAAAACATGCTTTAGGTGTACATCTGTTTTACATACAATGAGCAGAAATAATGACTTGTTTGATTAGAACAAGTGTTGCATAAAAGAATTTTTGTGTCTGTTTGCTTCTCAAAGTCATTCTTATGACTTCATCCCACCTCCTTTTGCTGCATTTAAGCTTCAAGCCTCTGCCTTTGGCCTTTTGTTATAATCACTTCAGTTTTTGCCAACTAACTTCTAAAATCCAAAACACGTATGCAGATGGGAGAACTTGGACCAGAACTTAGCCTAACTACACTTAATCAATGGCCCTAACCTCTCCAAAGAAAGTATACTAGAGGGAGCTTGTCCACCTGTGTATGTTGAATTCGTACCACCCTGTGCACCTTCAACAGCCTGGGCAGTGGCCAAATACCCAGTTCTGTTGGGGAGATGAGAGAGATGGCCTTCAATTCTGCTCTGGGAGACAACTGAGTGTACATCTCCCCCTTCTCAAAATCAGACAACTGTAAAAGTATCTGCTGCTACTTATTAGAACTTTATAGAAGTTGGTACTTATTTTGTAAGGAATGCAGTCTTGTCTCTGTTATACGTTCTTTAAAAACACCATCACAAGTGTCCTGCAGGACACAGGCAGTGAAACATCTATTTTAGATCTTGTTTAGGTGCAGGTCTCAATGTAAGATTGATTCTGAGTTGTGTGCAGAAGTATGAACTTTCAGGGAGCTTGAATATAAGAAAATGCAGTAGCCATGGACTTGGGGCAGCTAAAAGACAGGTGAAAGGAATTATTCACAATTTTAGTCTTAGATACAAATACTCTGCTAGGATATTTTCTTAGGCTTTGAATGTGAAGTGAGTGGCAGAAGCTGGAAAGAAATCAGGACATGGAGTCCCCATGATAAATCAGTTTTTTGTGTGCTAAGTAAGAACGTATGGATGTGGAGGGAGTCAAATGGGACCTGGTCAGTAGAGTAGCAGTTTTCATCCACACCCTACTTGAGTATGATGTGGACCAAATGCTACTATGGTGTTTTATTATTCACAGTGCTGGGTGGTACATGCAATAATCTCCTAAGCTTCCAATGAAAGTCTCTCTCTCTTCCACCCCCATTATTCTGCAGAACAAAACAAGTACTCTCCTAGGCTTTGTCAAAGTGGAACAAAGGCTCTGTACTGCTGCTGTAGAAATAATTACTCTTCATCTGCTTGTTGTGGCAGAGGGAATTATGCAGGTTTTTACTTTTCTAAACCCCTTCTCAGCAGGTGAAGTACCTGTAATGGCAAGGAGCGAGCTGAGATGGACTGCTCTCTTTTAATGTACATTAATTTTGATCATGAAAATTGGCTGTTTTGAGAATTAGAGATTTCATGGTGTTATAAAGACTTGAAAATGTGATTTAGAGGTTCAAAAAATGATGGACTACTTATAGTCACTTGTCTTTATTATTAAGAGACCAACTAATGGGTTTATGACCCAGGTTAATGTCAGTTACAGGGGAGGAAGGTTCGCTTGTTATTTTTTAAGCTGCTGTTTTGGGTAGGAGTGTTGTCTCCATACCCTGACAGTTTTCTGGACTTGGGGGGACCTAACACACTGACTGAATAATGCTCATAATAAGGTCTCCAAGCAGAGCTGCATAGCTGAGCAGTCTGGATGCTGTTTAAATGCAAACTTCCTATGGAATATTAAGAAAAATCACAGGTCTGGCTGAAACTTTTTACTTTTTCTGAGTGCATAATAACAAATGGATTCATGCTACTAAGATCTCAGTTTACACTTCAAAAGCAGTGGCTGTCCTGGTTTTCAAGAAAATATTCAAATCTTAAAATCAGGAGTGATATAAGAGTCAAAGAGGTATTATTTAAAAATAATCTCATTGATGATAACCTCTTGCCTGATTTGGTGAAGGAGGACCCTGTGGGGCTGTTGCTCAGCCCTGGGTTTGTGAAAATGGTCTTTTGTCACTGTGATTTATTGCTGCATTGTGGTATTACAGTGCCTCAAAAGCTGCTACAAGGATGTACAGTTTCCTGATGTGTTAGCTGTGACTGCAACTGTGATGCTGCACAGTGAGTGACAGAAGAAATCCTAAACAAACCTCACCTATATCAGGTAGAGTGGCCTCAGAAGAAAATAAACAAGTGTTTGCTGTGTACGTTTTAACATGGCCAATAGTAGACCATGGGTAAACTGAGGGGAAAGCCACTGTTCATGCAGGGTTCAAGGGAGTGAGACAGTTGGCTCTGAGGATAGCTCAGCAGACAGAGCAGCAATGACTAGAGCCAGCAGAGAAGGGCTTACTTCACTCATTCTGACAGTTTCTTCTGCTGCTGAGGGTATTTACCAACCGTGTTCTCACAGCATAAAATCCACCAGGCAGGCACCAGGCCTTCACACTGGCCACAAAAAAACCATGCACCTAGTTAAAATGTGAGCTTTTTTGTTTTTCTCCAAGCCATGCTTTTTGCTGGGGAAAACAAGAATTTCAAAAGAGGACAGAAGTTGAATTTTTACTCTAAGAAAAAATGTACTAGTAAAGCTTTTGAAGTACATTTACAGGGGATGCATCACATGTACACAGAGCCCCCTGCTACCTTCTCATTTGTGCTGATTGGGATGCCCATAGCAAAAAACCATCAAGCCTGTTCCCAGATTTAGAGTACAAGACAAAGCCACTTTGGGAAGATGCATTTTTAAAATCACTTCAGAATTGTTTGGGGGTGAATAGAAATTCCTTCCAATATGAAGAGGTTGTATTTTCTAAGAGTAAACCATGACCAAAAGCCATAGGTCCTTTGCTATCAACAGATAATACTGTCTTATCTTTGTCTTGCCTTATCTTAATAATATCTATATTGATAGACATGTACATCTGATATAATTCAGAAAGATTCATTTAAATCTCTTTTCTACATGACATTTTGACAATTATACTCGCAAAGTGATTTTACTACTTAATGAACTTAATCAGGATTGAGAATAATTTATCTCAGGAATTCTTGCTTTAGCAACAGTTAATTACTTAAAACAATTTTTTGTCTGATAATATCTTTAAAATTATGATGATTTTAGCATTTGTTTGTCAGCACAAACCTGTGCTGTTTGTCTTAGCCATACAGAGGAACTGGTTAGCTAGTGTTTTGGTTGGTGCTTTTTGTTCTTCTGATCTCTCTTCAGCTGTCTCGATGTTAAACCACTGGAGGGCAGAACAGAGACAAAGGAAACCTGCTTCAAAACAGAACTTTCTACACATTGCAGGGATTTATGCGTCCAGGACACTTATTTTTAACGTTCTGCAGTTCTATTTCTAGTCATTGTCATTAAGACCTTATAGAGTGAAATTTTGGCACAAATAATTAGAGGAAACCTCTAAAAAAGAAAGTTTTGAATAAGAGAAAATATTTTTTTCAATATTTAGCAAGTTAGTTTGGTAATTCTGATGGAATAAACCTTCTTCAATGCCTAGTTTATATTGAAAACATGCTTCAAAGGGAAAAACTCCAAAATTTATGGAAAAAAAAATAACAGTACACATTTGATAGCAGTTTATATGTACACTTCAGTTGAGTGCTGTAATCTTGGACAACTTTGGGTAGTCAAAGAGGTGTCTGGTTTAAAAAATCACTTTATTTTTGGAAAACACACAAGCTCAACAAATTCATTAATTTATTTCCATAAGTAAACCACTTTTGTGTATCTCACCATAATTTGCAACCCTTTAATATCTTTGCTATTAAACTATTATATCAGTTGTTCCTTTACAGCTGTAGGAACTCTATTTTTTTTCCACGGCTTTGGTAATTTTCCTATCTCCAGTTATTTGGAAGCAAGAGTTGTACAGTGAAGTGTATTTGGGGGTTTGCTGGGGAATGGTACTCAATTTGAGGGTTTTGTTGCTTTTTTTTTTTATTAAAGTAAATGTATTGTGCTCTGTAGCAGTGACAAAATTAACCTCATCCAGAAAAACTTTGCTAAGTACTTTCACAGGCAACATAACAGAAATTAGTGAATGGTTGTATCACTTCAATCACTTGTTTGCTGGTATAAATTCATAGCCCTGACATATGTTATTGATCCCCACCCCAAAAATGACTCATAGAAATAATAGCCTTTGAAGAGTATGTACTAGGGTGAAAAGTCCTTGAGGTGGAGCAGATAGGGGGTGTGGAGGTGGATTAGCATTCAGTCAGAGAACAGGCTTTAGACAAGTGAAGGACCACTAATTCAGTGTTGTGCTTGTCACTCCTGAAGGAGGAGACACCAGTCTCCCACCAGCACTGAGGGCATCATTTACTTATATTTACAAAAAAAACCCAACAAAACAAAACCAAAAAAACCCCAACTAAGTGGGATTAGAAGGTGCTGCAGCTGACAAGTTAAGTAACATCCAATTAGCCAACACATACACTAGAGACAAAGGTGGTCCTATTGGTTATTACTTCCCCATGTCTATGTGAGTGGCAAGGCTGACTGTGATTTCTGGCAGCTTTTAAAAACTTTGCCTAATTTATGTTCTAGGCAGTATTTAAAATGTGCACGTTTTGAGAACTGAATTGTTTTAAAGTCCCACATAATTTCCTGCCAGTTCTCCATACAGAATAGTAATCCAGCAACTTCCATGAGGTTGTTCCACTGTTCTGTCTCACTTTAGTCTTCATGCAGGTGAGGAGTTGAATGGCTGGAAGGCAGGTTATCCCTAGTAAAAACACATATCTGATAGATATCCCATAACTTTCTTGTCTGGTTTTGCTTATTTACAAATAGAAGCACTCTTTTAACACCCTGTTTTAAGCACAGCATCATGATTGGACTTGATGTCTTTTCCACCACAAATGATTCTGTGATTCTTTGTCACAGTGCTGTTCTTACAAAGGGTGTTAGGAGATGTGGTTCTGCCTTGTAAAGGGAATCTGGAGTGCAGGTGCCAGCCAAAAACATGACTTGATGATCTGCTCTGCTTGATAGCTCCCATCAACTGCAGGAACCTCCAGCTGCCTGCACCTGGCTGTGTGTTCCAGGATGGTCCAGGTGAAAGCCCCAGGCATGGGCTATCTGGGTGCTCTCCTTAGTCACAAAACAGCCACAGGCTGCCAGCAGAAGGAAGCTCCTGCATTTTTGACTGTGAGCCCTCATTTTACTCTTGGGTAGTCTTAGCTTTTTCTTGACAAATTATCTGTTAGGGTTTAATATGTTTGTCTTTTATTTCATATCAAGCAAAAGCATATTTTTGTTAGCCAACTAATTCTGTGCTTCTGGAAATCCTGCTGCCATTATTAGCAACCTGACTGCTTTTTACAAAATACGACTACCAAGTGAGTATAACAATGTATTTTCCTTGTTGAAGACAGCATTTAAAGTACAGAACATCTATTAAAGACAGTAAAAAATGTAATTTTGATGTTTTTCAATTTTTATTATGGTAGACAGGTAGTTTCATGCTAGAGATAAGCCTATCTGTAAGTGAAATAATTACTCTTTAATTAAGATAATTATAAAAACAGGAATGCAAATACTCAAGCTATAGTATGCCTTAACATTTTTTTCTTTCACATTATCCACAAACTTATCTTGCATACCACAACCCTGTTTTTACTTGATGATTACAGCAGCATCTGCTTAAAACTGAAAACAGAATAAGCAATTAAACTATATGTAGACTGTTAGGTTTAATAGCTGACAATGAGATTTTGTTGTAATACTCCTCATTTCTTCAACCTGTATCTTTTTAGCTCATTTTGTAAGGAACTAGTTGGATTGTCCCACTACTAGTCTGTGATACTTTAACTTATTTCCACGTAGATTTTCAAGTCAAAACATTTTCTAAGTTCTCTGAGCTTTCACAAAAATATCTGTTCAAATGCAAGACAATTTACTAGCATTGGAAAAGGCAAAAGAGAAGGTGAACTCCTATTAAGACATAGGTGAAAAATGTCATGAATGCCTCAGCTGCAGGAAAAGGTTTGTATTTTGAGATTATAGAGTCCAACCATGAACCAGCAACCAGGGGCCAACTGAACTGCATCACATCTGCTGCTGAGGGGCTGATTACTTGTTTCATATGTTCTGATAAGTAATATCAAAATATTAATATCTTGTGTGCCACCTTAATATATAAATGTAATGATTTCACTAGCAAACAGAAAAATGCAGTAGCAAATTCTTCATTCTGTTCTGATCAAGGAAACCAACTCCTTACAGTCATATTAGCCCCTTATTTCTAGGTTGGTTCCTTTATAGTAGTGAACAAAAGTTATTATATATTGATGGAAGTTTTGTGATATTTTTTTTCTTAATATATAAAGTGACACATGGATGTGGAATTAAAGTTCTGAGAGAATACATTTTATGCCCATTCACTGTCTAGTAAGTGTGTATATTTGTTTCCCCTACTTCTTGTCTCTTCATGGAAAGATCTTTCTCTGATGTTTCAGTGCTGCAAAGAGGTCCATAGTGTTCCTCTTTGCATTTCACAGTGCTGTTACCTGTTAATAACAGTAATTTTTCTAACTGGGCCAGTTGTTTCACTTTCTTTGTTCCCCTTTATTCAGCTGTATATAACACTGCAGATTTTGACATAGAAGATCAATCCAATGAGGAAAAAAGGTAACATTTTTGGCACGATTGCTGAGATACTGCAGGAGAGCATTTCTAAATCTTTGGAAGCTGTATCACACCTTCATAATGTTCCATTATCACAGCTTGTTGTCTCTATGAATCTGCCTGTGCTTGTTTTAGATGAATATAGTAGTGGTGTGGGAGTTGCAGATTCTAGTGCCAGAATCTCTGTTATCCACAAAGGGTGTAGGAAATCCCTGTACCTCCTGTGCAAGTGTGGTACTGTCACTGAAAGCTATTTGGCCCTAAGAAAAATTAAACATGTTAAAGACACGTGGATTATTGCATTATTTTTCAGTGTCTGCATCAATATAGAATATATCCTGTTATAGAACAGTGTAGTGGGTCTTTGCTGCTGTGCTGAACTACATCTGTCTGGTATCTTCTTGATTTTGTAAGACAGCAAATGAATTTGGAAAGGATGCTGAGGACCCTCAGTGCCCATTGAAAAGGAGATTATATCAAATTAAGAGGAGATAAGAGCACTCAATGCCTTAAAAATCCAAAGCTATCTGATGTCCTCCCTATTCAAACTGGGAAACTCAAAGTCAAGTCATTTCAAAGGGTAAATTCCATAAGTGGAATTGGTAACTTTACAGAATTAACATTTTTCTATCAAAAGAGTATCATTAGGGCATTATTGCACTTCAGTAAGTGTAAAAAAAAAATGCATTCAAACCCACTAATTCAGTCTAATGCAGCTGACTTCCCCGTGTGTC
This sequence comes from Ceyx melanurus, assembly GCA_024611195.1. Classification (NCBI taxonomy): domain Eukaryota; kingdom Metazoa; phylum Chordata; class Aves; order Coraciiformes; family Alcedinidae; genus Ceyx; species Ceyx melanurus. The sequence goes on along the minus strand of JANHGL010002676.1, from coordinate 38,222 downwards.
CTCCAGGAGCTCAGTTCCATTGGGAAGAGCACTTGTCTTGTGAAATGGAGGTGCCAAATTCTAGTTATGCCTTTGCTTGGTGTGGAGCTCAGAGGATGACTCAAATCTCCTGAACAATCATTTGACCTCTATGTCTTGCTTTCAGAACAGTAATTTTGGCCACTTCACACAGATCAGAGATTGTGGCCTGTAAATATTTCAAGTGTCTTTGATGCAGTAACCCAGTGAAAAATTGTATTTTCCTTTCTTGGGAAAATACTAATTCAAATTGAGCACACAGCATCCCAGAACTATCTGTATGAACACTTCTCATACTGGTGCATGGCCATCCTGAGACCTTATCTGTCCAACTGATAGGTTGCTGCCCCTTAAAAATTGCCATCCAGAAATGTTGTCTCAAAGTGCAAAAATTTGAATTGTATAAGTGTCTTCAACACTTTTGCCAAATCATACTACAGAAAAACTACTACTGTTTTAAAGATTGGTTAGTTCCTGAATGTAATCTTATATTTTCATCTGTGTATTAAAAATAGCTACTCAGCTTCTCTTGGTTGCAGCAAAAAAAATGGAGTATTTGAAAACTAATCCTCAAATTCAAAATCCTAAAGGCAGGTAGTAATCCATATATGTGTGTTTATAAGTATAAATACACCTGTATTTATATATAAAGATAGAGAGATCCCTTTTAAGCCTATCTGATGAGCTTTTGGGGATTGACTCATGACTTTTGAATGTGCAAGGGATTGGCAATACCGCAAAAGCAGTAAATTAATCATATCTGTTGAAAAGATATTTTATTATTTTTTTTAGGTTTATATTTGAGACAGTGTGCTTACTTGTTAGTGCTTTACTTTGTTGTGAAATGGCAGGTTCATTTTCTCATGAGATCATGAGTGTTAAAATGTTCTGTTGCCATTGTCTTCAGTTCAAGTTGAGTTGGTAGAGAATGGTGTATGGCCCAGGAGTCTGGCCCAGAAGATAACACATGTCACCACTGTATGTCAGTACTCTATCAGCATCCTGATGTCTGTTCTCTGACATTCATTAAATACCATGACTTGTTAGGACATGCCCAAGGCATGAATAAAGGAAGGGGGGGGGGGATCTCTTCCAGATCAAGATAATCTTTACAAATTCTAGTGACAAAATTCTTGAAAACCAAGTGCTGTGGCAAAAAATAGAACCTGATATTTTTCTGGAAAATCTTTTTGTTTGTTTGTTTCTGTTTTGAAAGGGGTGGGGTGGCAAGAGAAAGCGGAATGTAAAATTTAAGTCAAAGGAAATTATCTGAATACAAAGCATAGCATGCAAAATTCTGAACTATATTTTGAACTATATCAATTATCCAGTCTCCTAACCTGTACATTCCAGTTTTTTTTTAAAGGAAAATGGGTCTTATAGAAAAGCAGACAGCAAATTCAAAATTAGTCCAAGTTGGTAGTGACAGAAAATGTTTACATTTCGAAGGAGTTCTATAAGACAGGTCCTTCTGGTTGCTGTTACCACAGATATCCTAATATAACCATTATTATTAGTGCTAAACAGCCCTTTTCCTGATGCTGTTAATGAAGCAGCCAAGTGAAGAATCATTCCTGAAGACCGAGTGGTGGCCTGTGGCCACATGGCATTTGCAGTTTGGTGTCAGGACATTTGAACCTCAGCCTGGTAAATACATCTTCTGGTGTCCTCAATGCCCACTCTAAAGGTATAAACCTGAAGAGCTTCACATTTCAAAGTTCTTATTACAACTTCCAAGGAATGGGCATTTTTTTGGTGAGGTACACATTGTTTTCATCAAAATGCTCTAAATCTATAAGGTGATGCCTCAGGTAGGTGCCCAGGACACCCTTCTTTATATTTTTAAGTCTTGTTAATGTAGTAGTCTCTGAAAAGCAACACTTCAATATATTTTTTTACAGTATTATCAATTTAATACTCTATGATCTTTTTTTTTTTTATTTAATGGAGCAAAACAAATAGTCTATGTTAGACACCTGCTAAGATGGACATTGATGTTATTATCACTGTTCTTCTCAGGAGAGTTTCATACATCTTGTCATTCATGCAGTTGGCTCTGGGACAGTGCAGCCACCCACCTTAACCCTTTGCAGCAGGTTCACTTTCAGTTCAGCAGGATAATTAATTGATCAGTGCTGGTACAACAGGCAGGTGGGAATAGTCTGGAATTTGCCTGAAAGGAAAAAGGATTAAAGAAACCTGGGTGCCTATGTTGGACTGGAGCTCCTTTCCTGTTTGTAGTTGTGTGGTAGTGATGTGATTGGTATCTAATTGCTGCAGGGTTGCCTTTAAAGAAAAAAAATTAAAACAACCCAGTAACTCACTTCCTAACAATCTGGTTGGGACAATTTATTTTACATTAGTTGGATGTGTCTCTGGATGTTGGCAGTAAATGTATGTAATGTCCTGTTGCTTGGTCAGTTTGTGCTTATGTTTACACGTCTTCCAGTTTCCATCAGGAATTGATCCTGTAATACATGGCACAGTTTCATGGTTCTTTGTTGCAACTTCAAAGTAAATAACAAGAATGCTAATCAGGATGTTTAAGGCATATCTGAAATATATTAAATTTACTATTTGATATTTACCAAATGCATGTCATCAAACCGATTTATGACGTAAGCTGTTGGATTAGATTTCCCAAGGAATCTGGTTCCCTTTGTCAAGGCATGAAACTTGTTTTCCTCCATATGCCTCGATGTTCTTGCTTGTAAATTGGGATTTCCTCTAAAAAGTTATTCCTCTGTTGTCAGCAATAGTAACAGCCAGTAGAACAAAATACTGATTGCTAATTTATATCAAATCTCTCCATATTTTGTTTGCGGGGTAATGCATTTGCTTCTGTATCTTTGGCAATAGCACAGGAGATGAGAGACAGCTCATACCCTACACCAGCAAAAATTGCATGGGCCAGGAAACTTAGGGAGCTGATAAATCCAAGAAAATGCTTTGCCTTTCCTTATCAGAGGAGTGGCATTGCCTTTGTCTCTCTGAACAGGGTGTGTGCCTGCTAATCTCCAAACCTCTCAAATCCTGGAGGGACAATACTCTAACTGCAGGTATTGCAGGAGGGATGTGAGTTTCAGGGCGAATTCAGGTCCTCATATTCCACCTTGTTGTTGCACTTTTATGCCAGTATTGATTCAATAATAGCATGTCAGCACAGTAATGTTGATATAATCGTTTCCCTTCTGCCTGGTGCTCCAGCTGTCAGCTTCAGTGGCAGTACAGCTGGCAGTCAGTGACAGCCAGCTCCAAGCACCATCACTCAGCAGCCGGGGGGGGAGGAAGAAAGGGAGGAGAATGGATGGACACGAGGAATTAGTGCCAAGGCAAAGCATTGATTAATGTACTTGAGAATTAATCCATTCTTTTATGCCTATTTGGGAAATGATTCAAATTATATATATATATGATAGGAAACATAAGTAGTGAATTGACACGTTCTACAACATTTATATAATCCCCTAAATACCATATGGATTTACAGTTCACAATTTATGTTCAAATGTTATAGAAGTTCTGCATGTAGTAGTGATGGCTTAATGAGATATGATATAGTGCTTGTGGGCTAAACTGGAATGCAAAAAAAAAAAAAAAAAAAAAACCCTGGCTGGATTAAGCTATCCTCATGTTTTCTGTACCTAAGACAGAGGTGGCCAAATTACAGATAGCAAGTTGCAGCTTGGCATGCCCCAGCCCCCTCTCGTGTGATCTTATCTGATGTGTCAGAAGGTGACAGTCTACATCAGGCCATACAGAGGATGGGGGATGAGACCCTGAGTGTCCATACAAATACATGTGGACATGTGACTGGAGAAGAAGAAAATGTTCAGAGAAGGGCAAGGAAGCTGGTGAGGTGTCTGGAAAGCATGAAGAGAGGCTGAGGGAACTGGGGTTATTTAGCTTAGAGAAGATGAGACTGGGAGGAGACCTTACTGCTCTCTACAACTACCTGAAAGGAGGTTGTAACAAGGCTGGTGTTGGTCTCTTCTTTCAAATTTCCAATGATAAAACGAGAGGAAATGGCCTCAAGTTGCATCAGGGGAGGTTTAAACTGGATATTAGGAAGAAATTATTTGCTGAGTGGTTAGGCAGTGGAACAGACTGTCCAGGGAGGCAATGGAGTCACCATCCCTGGAGGAGTTGCAAAAATGAGTAGACATAGCACTTGAGGTTATGGTCTAGTGGTTAGAGAGATGTTAGGATAAAAGTTGGATTTCATGATCCTAGAGGTCCTTTCCAACCATAATGATTCTATGATAATACAGAAAACAGGGCTGGGATCTTCGTTGAGAGAGAGCTGAATTTTGGGTAGGAGAGCAGGAGGTAGAGAGCGTAGGACTGAGCCACACAAGGGTAGCTCCAGACCACATTAAAGTTTTGGAACAGTACTGTTCATATGATCTTTGTCTCCAGCCTTTTTACCCTACATCAAGAGAGAGAATAAGGAAAACCTCACTTTTTGGCAAGAGGTAAGAACAGATTGTAAATGTAGATTCATACACTGCATTGGGATCTATAGTTTTGTGTGTCTTGGTGATGAGAGGCTGTGACTGCTTGAAGGAGTAGAACTGGAAAACTGATGTCTCCATCTCCTTTCAAATCTCCAGTGACAACATTCATTTGTGCTTAAAACGTTAAATAGTGTGAAACTCCTATGATTTTGAATGATATTCACAAAATGATTTAGCTACCACTGGCTTTTGTGAAAGTCTTTTATGAGGAGGTAAGTTCAAGATCACTTTCATATAAGCAGTGACTAGTCAAGTTCTACCTGACCATGTAGTTGGAATTACTACAAAAGTAATTCAGAGTCTCCATTGTTCATCTTTGTCTCACCCAGCATGCTGATGAGTATGTTCCCATCTCTCTGGAGTAATCAGTCTTGAATTTTGATATTTTAAAATACCTCTTTGTTCACTTCTTGTAAAAAAAAAATAATTATTGGGGAATTCTCTTACTGTTTCAGTGTCTGTCATGTGTTACTCCAGTAAATAACTTTAAAAAATCAAATATTGATTTATATGTTTGGCTTCCCTTTGTTCTGTACTAGAGCAATGATATCACTTAGCTATTATGATGGATAAAACTTCAGAGATAATTAAATACATTAAATCCCTAAGGGAACACTTACTTCAGGTCTGAAATATTCAGACTTGAAAGTATTTGCAAAGTGTTAAATCCACTATCATTTTAATACTGTGACTTTAAAGAAGAAAACAAACCCACACTGAACAGATGCAGAGCAAGTAACTGTTATTTGATAAATTCATTTTCCTCTATTCTAAACAAACAATATCACAAGACCAAAATAATTTCTCTAATTGTATATTTTATATAGCTCTTTAATATAACCACACTAGTTGAATAAAAACTCTTAGGTTGGGGGTTTTTTAATTATGTACAACTGTGGCTGGGTGCTAGAAATCTTGTTTTTTGTTGGCATTGCTTGTCTGAGGCCTCTGCACTGAAACTAGTAAAGCCCACTGATGTGTCTTCTTTCCCTTTCTTGAAGTCTTTTTCAAATACATGCTCAGTTAACATGGGCAACTATAGGAAATTGTTGAAAATTGCCATGTTTTTGGAACATGAGTTAAGACTCACTGGATATTCAGAACTAGTCCTTTGACACCAGTGTATTTAGGACAAAATAAAAAAAAAAGAGGAGCTGCACCCACCACGTTTGTTCCAGACAGACTTGGGACTTGCTGATGGTGTTAATACAGCTGTCACCTGGTTGTCATCTGACCTAGTCAAGAGATATTGAACTACTCAGGCCTAACCAGGAAACCCTAAGAAATCATTAACTGTAAAGATTTGTACTGTGAATTATGTTTAAGTAAAAATATTTTTTGTTTGTTTGTTTTGCATTTCCTTTTATGTGAAAATGTGGACTTCTTTTCAACTTCAGCTGAAAAGTTGAAGTTGGAATAAGAGGCAAAGCATAAAATTGCCTGGAAAGGGTAAAAATTCCAATGTACATGAAGTAGTATTATTCTGCATCAAAAGAAAAGTAATATTAAAAACTATTATACATGAAAACTGAAACAAAGAAGGTGAGAGTATAACCACATCCAAGAGATGCAGATGTGGTTATACAATGTGGTTATACAACAATGACCTAAATTGGTCATTGTTGCCAGACAGTAGTGCCATATCCTGAGGCTCCCTCTAGGAGGAATGGTTGAGACATCACAAGTAATGATGGACTATTTTGCTTTTCAAATTTATTATTGCTGGGTTTATGTCTTACCAAATACAGGCATTCAGGGAGTGTTATACTGGTCCTTAAATTTTTTTGGCTAAGATATAATGGTGAACAGAAAGACTAGTCCCTAAAATAAACAATATAAGATTGTCAAAACTTTTTCTTCCCACCTGCCAAGAAAAACAAGTGTCCATGCTGACTAGATTGATTCAGGAGGACCCAACCCATTTTATCTTTCTTTTGACAACCAGTCTTGACAACCATTAGTCTGAGACAACCATTAACCATTTTAAAAGAACCCTTCAAATCAATGTTTGCTTAGTTGTAGTTATGGTACAGTGCCATACAGTGCTAGCAGCCAAGGCAATCTTTACATAGAGGATGTCAGCAAACCTGGCCATCAGGGTACACTGTTATGATTCTGTAAAAAGAACATGTGATTCAGAAGATTTATTATCTAGAGATTGAATCCAGTAGATGATAATGTGGGAGACTTGGCATCTCTTGTTTTGCCTGCTTCATGAATAAAATTCAGTATTTGTAAATGTAATTAAAAAAAGAAACCCTTTTAATATTAAAAGGGTTAATTCTTAACTGCTTTATCTTTCACAGACTAGAAATATTTTCTGTAAGTCATAAATAACACATTTTAATAAACTGAGACTTTGATTACTTCATGTGGTCCGACTTGCATTGTAATTTTGCAGAGACTGATTGACACTGCTCCAACATCCAGTTTCTGTTGTGCATATTAAAAGATCTACATATTTCAGACGTGTTCATGGTCTACTAGTGAACAGTGTTATTACTGAAAATATATTTGACCCTCTAGCAAAATAATTGACTTTTAACGGAAAGTGATTTTATTAAAAAAAAAAACAAACAACTTCATTGTTTTCTTGATTTACCTTTAATTTATGTTCCTGTACTATACAGTCATTTTTCTCAAACTGCACTAATTTTATAGTTCAAACAAGGCTTCCATTTTACCCTTGAGCCAGGATCCCAGATTTTCCTTTCAACTGAGAATGCACAGCCGAATTTTTGGAATCAGTTCAAGGTCAAATTCAGTTCCTTGGAGTTTTGTCTTGAAAATGAACTTCAACAACGAAGGAGAAAGTGTAACTTTTTCTTAGTGACAAATACTAGCCAGTATGTTGGTGGTGGCATTAAAAGAACAGGAGGATGCAGGCTGGCATTTGCTTAGTTGCTGGAAGGAGCTTTTCTTTAACCTATGCACTAGAAACTAATTCAAGCATCATCTAGTTTGTCTTCCTTTAATTTAATTTTATTTATTATATTGCTAGAACAACCACTAGGTAGAGAATATTTTTAAATGATAGCACACGTGAAATAAGGCATTAATATACTTAGAATGAGTTCAGCAGGTGCATGTTGAATTACTTGATATTTTGAGTTTATTTCTGTATTGGAAAAAAATGTGTCTTATGTATAAGGAAAAGTAGTTGTATCTAATTATGATTACAAAAAATATTGGCTATAAACTATTATGAGCAATTACACAAGTGGTTCTAGAAGGTAAAAAAATTCTAGTAGTGCCTATGAGTTAGGGTGGTTTTAAGGAGGAAAAAGTCTCTTTACTTTCAGTCCAATGGATAAGGGTCTGACCCAGAGGGACTCTCTTAAATGAGATAGTGCTTCTAGTTTACTTCCTTACCAGATAAGGCTGCGTAGTGTGAACCAGTATCACAAATTGCTCTCAATGAACCTTCTGCCAGCAACTCTGGAGAACAGAAGGGTTTATTGTGACATGTTTTTAACGAATATAGGAGATTTCATATGTGAAATATTAATGGTTTTGCTCAATTTATGGGATTCTTTCTTTATCTGTCTGTAAACATGCAAAAATAAAAAAGACAACCGTTTGCTAAACTTCGGTTTCTGAAGTAAACTGTTTGGGCAGCCCATGTTTCATTAGGATAACTACTTCTGGAAAACCTTTTTTGTTCTTCCTTCTTGTTCACAATAAAATGTGATTAACCTTTCCCCATATCTCCAATATGTCGCTATCTTTTCACTAAACTAGATGACATCAAGAAACATTGCCTTTCTGTCATTGTAGGTTTCTCTTGGCACTGGACAGCTTTCACACAGCTCCCTCCCTTTAAAATTGGTCTGCTGTATGAAGAAGTAGCACAATTCACTTCGTTTTCTACAGCACATCTCCTGGTCTCTGCAGCCCAAAGGTAAGCAGATGTTCAGAGCATGTCTTATACAACTGTGCTGCTGGTTTGATAGTGAAGGTCTGAAGTTTTTCCAAGGTCCCCATTAAAACTATCCATTGTTATGGAGACTGTAGCCATGCTGCACAGCCGTCCTGTCTGTGGAATTCCTTTGTTCAGATCTGACAGTTCATCTTGAACCCTGATTATTTATGGTTTACCTGATTTTGGCAGAGCTGAGTTCAGGTCTGAGCAATTTTCCAGTGACTTTGTACATGATGAACACTTCTCTAAACTTGCTACCCATGCCTTTGATCAAAGTTCTCCTATAAGAGTAATTATTTAAAACAAAACAGCCTACTGATACAGTTCTTAGCTTGTGTTTGAACTACCAGGCTGGTGCATTCTAATTGTGAATGTTAATAGTATTTATTGCTCCTTATTACTGCTTTTACTGAAGGGTGTGCTGTAATGTCATGCTTTTCTATTAGCTTGCCTAGATGTATTACACACTTGTGCAATGTCAATGGAATAGCTCCTGCACAGTAGGATAAAGCAATATAGAAACAGATGAAGAGTTTTCTGTGAAAATAAGAATTGTCCATTCATACAAAACAGCAGACCAAGGAAGAGAAACCTTTCAGTGTGGCTGCAGAGGTTACAGTAAAGCATTCTTAGACAACCTCCGGGAAGAAAAGTGTTTAAGTGGAGGATTTAATGTCAAAGACAGAAATCATCTGGAGGTTTCAAAAATGGGGAGACTGTCTCTAGGAGTAGTAGGATAGAAGTGAACGCAAGAATAGGAGGAGTCTGTTAAAGGAAAGTTAGAGAGAAATTCAGTGTAGAGGAAGCCTTGAGTCACAAATCACTTGAGGCTGGGAAAGAAACCATGTACTTTATTTCTTCTTTCTCAGCTGTTGCATAGAAGCTGGTTTTGTATCAAGCTTTGTATTTTTGTGAAGATACCAATTATTTCTTGTTTAAGTTCCATCAGAAGTTCGTCATATGTCAGTCTTTGCATATCATGGCACAGAAGCAGAGCAAGCAGTATAATGTAAAGCACCTTAAGACTTCTTTTTGATCCTGTATGCACCCATGAGCTACCAATAACACTGTCCATAGTGATATACTGTAACAGAGAATTGGTGATATAGGGTTTTTTTGTTGGTGGTTTTGGTTTTTTGGCCAGAAAAGAGTGTCTCCTACCATGTTTCATGTTCTGCATGACATGATATGTTTTTATTCCTTACTGATCATGTGGAAAGAGCTGTTCTCAGACTTCCTCATTTTGCTGTGATAATTACTCTGATGGTCGTTTCCTACTTGGAGTTAATTTTGGCCATTTTGTATTCCTTTAGATTATTGTCTGCTATAATTGGTGCTCCTATTCATTTTACTGTAGTCAGAAATCCAAGTGTTGAGTACTGAAAGGTTTGAACAGTACATACTGGCGTTTGACATTTCTAGTAATTTTGTCTTTTTGGCTTAGCTGTGGGGGAGGGAATTATTGCAATCATTTTCATTTGAGTTGTGTTACAAACCTGCACTATCCAGGTTTGACTAACTTATGTAAACATATTTCCAAGAGACTTCCAATTTTACAATAGAAAATAATTAATCGAGGTAGTTTGATCTATCATGCCCTGATAGGATCTCTTCTGTTGTCCAAAATGGCAGCATTCGCCTCTGTGTCTACTTCCTTTATTAATGCAAGCTTTTTAATGTAAAATGCACACAAACACTGAATAGATTTATTATGAATTATTTAGTTTTTGCATATGACCATGCAAACATGAGGAGTTGTGTGGAAAAAAAAAAACAAACAACCTATCATACCCACCCCCCAAAATAAAACAGAAAAAAAAGCAATAACAAAGGAATGAAAAAAATCAAGGAACCTTGCTAGACAGGGTTTCCATCTAATGGTCCTTCAGGTTCCACTGTCTCTGTTGCCCTTTCTACAGTCAAGTCATGAGACAAATCTGAGAAAGCATGGAAAGGGCATCAGCTGGAAACCTTCCTATGGGACTGAAGCCAAGTGTAGTCGGAGAACACAGTGGTTCATGGGTTTGCTAGTAAAGACCTGACATGTGCACCTGAGAATGGAGTTTATGAACACTGTTTGGAGAGTGTCAAATGGCAATGATTGGTACAATCCAGCTATAGATTTTGAGACTGTACCTGGGCCTTTAATACCCACTTCTTTGTGGGTTTGTTTATTGTTTTATTATTTTTTTTTCTAGTAGTCCATAGAAGCTTATTACAAAATGCTAGCAGGCTTGTTTCCTTTGCTATTGCAAAATGTTAAGAAAAAATAGTGCTCTCAGTTGTAGTACATCCAAATGCAGACAATTCCTTACTGTTCAGGTCTGGTTTTGGTTTTATTCTGTGTGTGATGAATTCATCTGGTCTATCATCAAATGTTTCAATGTGATTTTTGAGTTAGGAGTTAAGATGACTTAATCTTCTGTACAGGTTGCATCCCTCTCCTCTCTGAAAGTGCCTCTCTCAATTCATGGACTGCAGAAGGTAGATTTAAAGCTATTCCCCCTCAAAGGGGAAAATGGTCCTTGGGACAAGAATTATGAGGGTTAATTGAAAGAGCTTTACATAAGATTTGAAGAGGGATGGGGCTGAAACTGGGGTTTCTAGAGAGGAGTGTGGGAGTAGCATGCAGGTGCTTCTGGGGTGCTGTGCTCATAAGGTACGTGGTGATCCAAGTGCAGTTGGAGTGTTGTAATCAATGGCTACCATATATTCACAAGGGATAGGTGAGGAAGAAAAAGGTAGTGGGGTGGCCCTCTATGCTAAAGAGATGTATGAATGCCTACAAATTAATGAAAGTGACAGTAGTGGTGACAAATGAAGTTAAATCCAGGTGGTGGGCAGTTACAAGTGACATTCCTCAGGGCTCTGTATTGGGACCACTTCTGTTTAATAACTTTGAGGAGATAGAATACATCCCGAGTAAGTTTGCAGACAACACCAAGTTGGATGGGAGTGTTGGGGATAGGGAGGCTCAAAAAAGGGACTTGGACAGACTTGGACAATTGGCCAAGGTCAACAGTATGTGCTTCAAAGGTGCCAAGTGTTGGGTCCTGCACTTAGGCCACAACAAACCCAGACAACACTACAGTCTTGGGGTTGAGTGGCTGGAAAGCTGTCTGGCAGTGGAACAGGCTGCCCAGGGAGGTGGTCAGTCACCATTCCTGGATGTGTTTAAAAGCCATATGGATATGGTGCTTGGGGATGTGGCTTAGTGGACTTGGTAGAGTAGGATTAGTGGTTGGATGATCTTAGAATCATCTGGGTTGGAAAAGATCTTTATGATTCCATTTCATTAAACCTGCCCAGACTGAATCTGGGCCTGACACCCATGGTGAAAGCAGTAAAACCATGGGTACAGTCTCTCATTCTCTCAGAGGTGTTTCTCTCCTTCTGATATCTTTCACACCAGAATAATTTATTAATTTTATTTTTTTTGTGTGGTTTCAGTGGAGTCAGTTCTGATGAATCCCTGTACAAATAAGAGTAGGAGCTGGTCTGCAAATGTTGAATTATTCATTGTATCTCTCTGGCAGGACTTTGTAAGATACCCAGTGTCTTTGATCTATGACATCATTAGTTGTGAAAGCCAAGTGGAGACATTCTACAACTGAATTCCCAGATATGACCTGAAAAGTAAATTCCAGTAATATTCCTCCTCCAGGTGATCTCTTATTTCATATAAAACCCAGTTTAACAAATGTTCACCACTCCCACTGCAGTCAGCGTTGTGCAATTTGAAAGCAATGATGCACAACTAATTGCTGGGGCATTGTGTTCAGTTATAGCAGCTGTCAATGATTTCCAGAGGTTGATTATTCTTGGATGAATTATTTTGTAACCTCTAGTACATCCAGGATTGCTGAAGTATGATTTACTTTTGCTGCTATGATAGACAAATAACCAGATGCTATGCCTTAGTGATATATTAGTCTGTGGTGGCGGGATTCTTTTCACACATTGCAGTGGGTGTGTTCTCTAATGGATTTTGACGTTGCTGTTTTCTGCCTGTGTGATGTACGTTGTTACCAGGACACAGGATTTAGAAGAGCAAAGGCTAAAATGGAATTTAATATCTTTTAATTTGATCCCAAATCTTCAAAGGATTTCCAAAAGATCTATGCATACTGTCAGGAGACGGTGTTTGCAAATGTAATACTCTATCTCTTTTTGGTTGTAGAATATGCAAAATGATACAACAACAAATTCATTCTTCTTGTTAGCCAGGGTAGCTTAAGAGAACTTCCTAAAAGGCTGAAATGATCCCTAACTGTTCAACCAATGTAACTGTCAGCACATCTGTCTGTAGGCTGGTCGAGAGGTTTATCTACTAAGGTGTTCAGAAAGCATTAGTTCATCCAGCATTTTCAAGCAATTCCTTTTAGTTTAGACAAATTAACTGAATCTTTTGCATTCAGAACCACTTGAAGACCAACTCTCAACATCTATCTCTCAATGCTGAAATAAACAGGAGGGAAATTATTCAAGATATTTAAATTAAGCTTAACTTGCTATTTCTGAAAGAATTGGGGAATGGATTTTCAAAGGGACTTGGGTAACTAGAGACACAGTGAATGGCATGTATGACCTGCCACTCGCCAGAAAGCAGAATTCTTCAATGCTTTCTGATGCTTCCACAGGAATAGGAGCTCTTAGAGGGCACTGCTGCAGCAAGAAGGTGCCTGTGGCTTGAAGACCAGAATGAGGCTCCTTTAAAAGTGGATGCAGCCAGAGTGAGACTTCTATAGAAGCCAGATAAGGCAGGTGCCCAGTGCTTATCCATGTTGTACATTTGAGATCCTAGGAAATATAGTGCACACGCTTAGGGATCTAAACGGTGTCATAAACCAATACATTAAGTTTTATTTTTGGTGTAACTCAATGGGATTTAGCTCCTCCATTTTCAGTTTAATCTTGAAAGCAAGTTACCAATTTTTTCAGAAGTTAGTCCAGGGTGTATTGTTATCCATCAGGGTTGAAACCTGCCAAGACCAAATCCCATTGCGATTTCTTAGACAAAAATATCATAAAAGTTCTGGAGTTTTGCCCAAATTTGGATTTCAGTGTTCAGCCTTTTATGTCATCAGCAATCCTTATGAGGTTATTAGTTAATGTTCTCAGCAAAATAGTGTCTAACCACAAATCACCACATTTGTTTGACAGAGCAAAATATGTTTTCATGTAAATCTGTTGTTCAAAATTACAAGCACTGTTTACACCCAGGAAATTGCTTCATTTGTAGCAATTTCCTTTTCTTTATTTCCATTTCCAATTCCCATTATGAAACTCACAGGCATGTAGTATGGCCCAATAAATAGGTGGAGTAGGACTAGAAAGGAGGAAAAACCTGCCCTTTTGTACGTTTTACTCCCATTTAAAGAAGGAAAGTAAAAGAAACACATACAGAAATTCCAAATGTAAGCAGTTAAAATAATTAGCAACAAGATTAGCACTTGATTAACAATTTATTTTTTTTTTCCTCGTATCTCCCTTCACAGACAGATGTAAATGGAATAATGTAGCTGACTTCACTCTTGTGAAAATTCCAGTTTGTTAACATTATGAAACTATACCCCTGACTTTGACACAAACAGAGGTGAATATCACTGTACTGGGTTTACAGAGAAGCTGAATGGCAGCAAAATTTTCTTTAAGACAGAGAGCCACAACTGAGTGCCAAGTAGTTGGATCCCGCCCCTTTCTCTGTTCTATTTACCCACTTCCTACCTTACAACAGAAAATACCCTCATCTGGGCTGTGGGAGATGGTTTTGTGCTGATGTCTGACAGGGGCTTCTGCTTATCCAGTCCTTGCTCTAGTAGGATACTGCTGGTATCAGCTTCACTTCTCCTTCCCTGGGCTACCAGGGCAAATCAAGGGTGTTTCTCTCCTGTTGCCATTGGAACAACTCTGCTGGAAATCCACCTGTTCCCAGACCTGGTGGGAAGTTGTCTGTTTAAAAACTAGGTATGGGTGTCAGAGCATTGCCTGTGCTTTGTTCAGAGAGTGATTAACACAAGCATTATTTTAGCACAAATGCCAGCAGCAACTGAAAAGGTGGCAACAGAGCATTGTTGGGCAGGGAGGAGCAGCGTGTTTAACTTGGGAGACAGGCACTGGTATGGAAGTGCAAGAGCCAGAACAAACAAAAGAAGTTGGTATATATTTTCCTTCCTTGATAACAGAACAGGCTTAACAGGGGGAAATCAGAATGCTAGGAATTATGTTCCTAAAGAGCTGTTTAATGTAGTGGAATGGCAGCAGACTTCTGTATCCTAGAACTCTGTCCAATTAGCAGCCATTCTTTTGTACTAGGGTCCAGCTTCCCTTGTCCTTGGGAAAGGCTCCTGCTTATATTGACAAATGTCTTCTGATGAAATGTCACTGGGAGTTTCAAGTCCATATTTATAACAGGGTGTGTAGCTCTTTAACTTCCCAGAAATGTAGTGAGATATGATTGCAAATCATATTGTGCTAAAGGAATGGGAACGTCTTTTTCACAGCCATATCTTCTTCAATGTGTTTCCTTCTCAGCCTTCTTCATCTGCCCCTCAGCCTCTCCAGAGCCACCACTGCAATCTAAAGGGTGTTTTCTCTTTGAGGTCTCTTACCAACTGTTATGACTATTATGTGAGGTCTGAGGTGGATACTGCTCTCAAGCACTGGTGCAAACAACACAGTTCTGTTCAGCCTCATAAATTTGACACATTGTTTGAGATTAAGAGATAGCAAAGGAAATAGGAAAAAAAATAAAATTAAAGGACAGTTACCCTGCATGAGGGTATCACAGGAGAAAGTTCAGAAATGACATTTCAATGTACTGTTTTCCATCCATTTTTCACTAAGTAGAGATGACTATATTCAGCTCCTGCAAATAGAAAATAAAAATTTATTTCCTGCTTCTTAAAATTCACATGACATTGTCAAATCCTAAGGATACTTGTAGGAGGTTGACTTCAGAGATTTCAGACAGCAGTTTCTCTAGCTAATTTTCATGTAAGGTCATGCACCAGATTGTAGTGATGTTCTGGTTTCAGGTGCTCTCCCTGCACTACAAAACCTGCTTCTCCTGGCGATGCTGCTGAAGCATACAAGTTGATGAGGCCAGTTTCAAGCTATTAGCAAATTCTAATTGCTGAGGTTTTCTTGTTCTTCCCAATTTCTTTATGATCTAATAACGTGGAGAAAGTTGGGTGGATATTGCCACAGAAGTACTTAACCATCCTCAATGCAAATGAAAAAGTCTTTTTTTTTTTTCTGGAGACTTTTTGTCCGTGTCCTGAGCTTAGTAAGATAACCATCTTTCCTGGATGTGGTACCAGGGATGTGTTCTGAGACACACATTTTCTTGTGAGAAAATAGCCCAAACCATGTATTTTGCAATATACCCATTGCTTTATTTTCCTCCATTAAAGAGGGAAAATGCCTTCCAAACTTGAAGAATTTTCACTTCAAAAATACTGAAGACTTCTAATTGTGCTATAAAATATAGTAGAATCATAGCAGCTGGTTTACACAGATGATATGCATAAAGTAATAAGACTTTCTTGAAGCATTTTATTGGGTATTTATAACCATATTAGGCATATTACAGAGAGTAGTGTAAGCTCCTGCTCCATCTCAATAGCCATAAAACCTGATCAGGGTGCTATGACTCGGGTGCAGTGCTTAGTTGTGTTGTGGGAGAATGATATACAACACAGTGCTGCTCAGGTATGATACTGTGAAAAGAGAGTGTCCAGATATACTCCATATTCTGTTGTTATTATCCCTGTTATTCACCTCCCCTCACAGAACTCCACAACTCACACCCTGTCACAAGCTATGTATGTGACAATTAAATGATAGATTTGAATGCATCTTTTCCTTTATAAAATAACCATGCTTATTCATGCCTAGCAATACTTCTTCCAAAAATAATTCTCACTCAAATGTTAGGCATTGCCTGTAAATGTCAGAGCTGGTACATTTACGGATGCCAGAATTTTGTGCTGACAAACAAAGAGGGACTGGTTGAGGGTGTGAAGGTAGGAGGCACCCTTGGCTGTAGGGACCACAAGATGGTGGAGTTTAGAATTGCAGGCAGTAGGCACAGGACCCCAAGGATTACTACCCTGGACTTCAGAAAGGCCAACCTTGATCTTCTCAGGGAACTGCTTGGAAAAGTCCCATGGGACAGGGTGCTGGAGGGCAAGGGGGCCCAAGCAAGCTGGCTAATATTCAAATGCCATTTTCTCCAGGCTCAGGATGAGTGTATCCTAAAGAGCAGGAAATCTCGTAAGAGAATTAGAAGACCTGCATGGTTCAGCAGGGAGTTATTGGACAAACTTAAGCAGAAGAGGGAAATATATAGAACATGGAAGGAGGGACAGGCCACTTGGGAAGAATACAGGGAGGTTGTCAAAGGATGCAGGGATGCAACAAGGAAAG
>JANHGL010002675.1:12318-27370 GCA_024611195.1 Ceyx melanurus | reverse complement strand
TAATTTAATGAGTTTACTAGACAAGCCTCCAAACTTTAAGATGCATATTGCATTTGCTCATTCTTCTCTATAGCTATTTCCAAAAAATACTCATTTCATGAACAAATATAGTGACCATTTGTCAAATCCCTATTGAAAAAAAAAAGGAATAGATAAGTCTCTTCCTTTTTACTATCACTTGTACCCATATTTTGATAATTTTTATTCAGAATTGTTGTTGCAGGTTACATTTTATTTAACAGCCTGAATCACTTCAGAGCTGAAATACATACATACATAAAACAAAACAAAAAAGCAAAAAACAAACAAACAATCAAACAAACCTTGTATATAAGCAAAATAGATTCTGTTGTCCAGTAATTTATGAATTATTATTATTATTATTATTATACTTCCAGGGATTGCAATTCAAACATATAACCATGAAAAAGGGAAAAAAATAAAAAGGGGGAAAACAAACAATCCAATATTACTCCTCCATTTGATAGAGGCAATTTGTCCTCAATAGCTGTAAATGTCAAAGCCAGTATCATTCTCAATCTATGATAAACTTCTTTCCCAAGTGATCATCAAAACCAAAGCTTCCTCTCCTTGCTGTGTAGGTCACTAGCACTTGAGGTACTTGAGAATGCCTCACTTCTGGCAATCAGGAACAGACTCTTATGCTTCTTTGAAACACTTCAATTTAGATATAGTGTTTATTGCAAGAACAAGTGGAATTCACATCAGAATCTTCTTGTTCCCTCCCTTCAATATAGAATTTTATGAAATGGAAAGATTTGAATCTTGTGGTACTTCCCTGTAAAAGATCATTTCTATTTTTCTCAGTAAAACATTCTCAAGCATTATAGCATTCACGGGAGACCCAAAGCTTTCCCTGAGGATCAGAATCCATCTGTATTTATTTCCAGCTTCAATTTTTGCTGCAACCAGCTAGGTTATGCTCTCTTTTTTCTATCTGTACAATGCAATTATTTATAAATTATGAATAGCGTATATATGATATTCTTCAAATACATTATTTCAGGCCTTTGTATTTGTATAGCTATGTAGCCAGGAAGACACATAAATAAAAATAATGTATTCTCTACAGGATGGTGTATTGCTCTGGATCAAGCTTGCATTTGTATTTGAATGGAATCAAAGAACAGTTTGGGTTGGGAGGACCTTTAAAGGTCATATTGTCCAACTACTCACACACCAAGCACGGACATCTGTAACTAGATGGGGCTGCTCAGAGCCCCATCCAACTGGGCCAAGAACACTTCCAAGGAGGGTGTGCCTGGGTGCCTACAGTGCACACATCCCTTTGGAAGTGCAATGTATTACCACTGTGGGAAGTTTTAGAGGGACTGGGGAATTCTCAGGCCCTGGTGGAAGAGAACATTGATACTGACCTGGGAGAAAGCTTTAATGGGACTGGAGTTCTCAGGGGAGGAATTTAGCCATAGCATATATTGGAAAGCCATCTTGGATCAAGCATGGCGTACAGAGAGTGACATGCACAAGAGATGCTCAATTTGTATTGTGAAAGAGCACAGAAGCTCATGGAGACACCCATTAACAGTATAATAGAGAAAATAAAAATCTCAATTCACTTTAGAAAGTTGACTAAAGAAACCAAAACCAAAACCAACAGATATGCATTTGAATTGTGGGGGTTTCTCCATCTAAAGATTGCATAAATGAAATAATATTCAGTTTTCAGATTCTATGAGAAATGTGAATCAATTCTCGTCCTCTCTGAAAACAAAACACCTTTTGAAAACTAGTTTCTAGATAGATTATAATTTGACTATTCAAAAGCCTTGGTGATTTTAATGAACACTTTAAACGAACACTTCTTCAAAAAATAGCTTAATATTTTATAAAAAAAATATTCCTTTTATACACTGCTAATATAAAATCAGTCAGTTTGACTTATTTCCTTATTTATAAAATACTATACTTCAACTTCCAAAAGAAATTGTAAGGAGATACGTTTTAGAGGCTGACTCCTTTAGTTAGTTTTTGATTCTATCAGTGTTCACATAAGGATCATTTGTACTGAAGTGCCAGGGAACACATCAAAGAATGTTTCCTGCTGTTACCAGCAAGAATATCTATCTTACCACCATAATGGAGCCTAGAGTTTACCTAATGAATGGAATCTCTTGGTTTCACTTTTAAAGCTTTATCATCTACTATACATTTTCTCTTCAAAATGAGCCCAGGGTCATCATTCACTAATGAAACTACAGTGATTCATACAAATTGTTTTGGCTTGGGTTTGTTTTTTTTTTTCTAACCATATGCAGTAAATACAGGCTTAATTTAAACCTTTCTCTGCTATTATCATGTTTAAATATGACAGAAAGTAATGTTTTTATCTGGGATTATGATTTTTTTAGATCTGCAGGAATATTAATATTTTAATATTAAGTGGTTTCATATTTTATTCCAGGATATAAAATACATATTGTATGCAAACTAGCAAATTTATGGGAAAATATTACATTATTATCTAAATCACAGGCACATAAATGCTAAGACAAGGGTTGAATTTTATATGAAAAAGCATATACACATACAAGAACAACTTAAATTTTGGATCATCTAACAGGTGTAATGTACAACATTTTTCTAAAATATGAAATTTAAGGAAAATATTTATGTCTAATGTAAAAAGTGTTTCAAAATTACAAAATCATTAAGAAAAATGTTTTTCTGTTTTAACTGCTTCAAATTCTGCAAATTCTACAAGAAAACCAGATAATTCAGAAATGTCATGCTGTACCTTTGTAGCTAGTGACTGTTTGTGATCTATCATGCTTTAACAGATCCCAAAGAAGTTCAACTATTCATTTGCTGTTCAAAATGTATGCATGAGATAATTGCTCTATAAGAAATATATTTTAATAAACTGTCATTCAGTAATTACTTTGATAATATAGAAGTGTTGATTAATGAAGCATTCTGTCCCACCAAAAAATAAAATTGAATGGTGATATTTAATCATTGCATAAACTGTTAGAGATAACTGTGTGTGAGTACATCTTCTAGCCTTTCTTTATCAGTAACAGGGATCAATATTTTCATTTACTCACCATCAGGGGTAAGACATGTACCAGCAATTTGAGTACCTTGGTACAATTCATTCACATATCTATATAAAAAACGACCTGCACAACAAGCATATCAATAACAGATGTGCCAAACAGAAAAAAAATAAACCAGTCTACTATGGAGTAATCATTTAGTATTATTTGACTCCTAGGATCTCACTATTTTGTCAGTACGTGCACAGGTTTTTGTGCTTGGTTTGCAGATTTTTTTTTTATTTATGAAATAAGTAATGGGATCTTCAGCTGAGAAGATTTTGCATTGTACACTCCAGAAAACTCAAAATAACTGCACATATAAAAGACTACAGGCAAGATATGTTTCACTATGTATCTGAAATACAGACACAAGAATTTTCCACCTGCAGAAGAGAAAGTGCCACAATCTTATGGTGCACTTTATATGCCACAATGAGACAACCTGCTGGGATTAATTGGAAATGCATAGGAAAGCTGCCTCAGCCTCCTAGCACTGCTGAGCCTGGCCTTCTAATGCTAGCAAATCTGAAGCTGCTACTGTCAATCTTCCACACTGAGACAATAAAAATCATGCACTTTGGATGCTCACATCCCATGATATGAAACAGAAATAGCAGAAACAAGCAATACACTTCTCCAGTTGCTTCAAGCTTGGTATTACTCATTAAAGAAGTAACTTCACGTTTTACATAACTGAAACATGATAAATGGAATAAAAAGGAAACAAAATTATATTTACTGGTATTTTTTTAACTTATATGCATTGCCAAAGCATTCGAGAAAATCATACCCTAATGTGAGACACACCAACAGCTTCATTTACAAAATTTGCATTGCAGTAAGTGTTGAGCAAAATGCTCCACAGACTTGGGTAAGAAGAGGGAAAGCAGTTGTCCATACTTCAAAGTAAACAAATAAAAAAGTAGGATTATGATGGTATTAGAATAAAAATGATTGGTGGAAGATTTGAAAAAGGTGAGGTAACTTAGAAAAGATCCATGGATCTGGTGTATACAGAAACAGGACTAGGAGGGAAGGGAGTAATTGAGAAAGCATAAAATTAAGTCCATATGTGAAGGACATTCAAACAGTATTTCACCAAGGACATAGGCTAGAAGAGGAAAAATAAATGGGATTATCAAGACAAGGAAACTAGGTGCAAAAATCTTGAATGAAGGACTGAGAAGAATCTTAGAAGCAAGTGAATAATCTGAAAAGCACAAAAGGGGCCTTATGATTTGCTACTTGCAAACATGGGGCTGCAGAATGGTAGTGGAGGGGAAAATCAGCTGTGCAGTGAAGCCAGAAGGAAAAGTGTTGAAAGCAGAAGGTGGCTGGAACAGACAGAGACATAACAAGTCTCATTTAGAGAAGATGGCAGAAATAGGTGATCACAACAGCATAGTCCATTACATTGCTTGGAATAAAATACTGAACTTCCCACATACATGTAAACTGCTACACCCAGGATCTGTTTCTAGTTCCTAGCTTTATGTGTGCAATCCAGATGCACCCCAACTAGCCACTCGAGAAAAATAGCACCCAGAAGAAAATGAAGGCATATGGATCTGGCAGAAACCCTCGCATGGGCAATGCATTCTGTACTGAGCAGCACAGGGACCATTGCCTTGGGGTGCACTAAGGAGAGGAGCAGTCCTACATCACCTTCTTAGCACGGAGAGCCTAAGCAGGCACAGGATCCTGTGCAAAATCAGTGCAGAGCATTTATGAAAGAAAAGTTACATAAAAGGGGAGTGTAAAAATTATGAATACACTTAACTATGCAATTTCCTATGCAATACATTTTAGCTTTACTATGAGATTTGAAATGTGCTACCACCAGAACATCTGCTTAAAGTGCTTCAAAGTGATGCTTACTGTAGCATTTGCCTAAAGCTATCAGCAAATATTTATGAAATGCATCAGCTGAGTATGTCCAAGTATATCAGAAACAGTTCATACACAACATGATGAGCTGCTACTGTTATTAGTTACTCTGTTAGGTCTGGCAGCAAACATCCATATAATGGCTTCAGTATGTTCCAGCCATGAAAGTGACCTATGAGATGTCATTTCTTATTTTTCATTTACTTTTGAACAGGCTGATGAAACTAGAACCTCTCCATAGAATTTAGCTATATTAATAAAAAAAAAAAATAAAAGGTAAGAAATCCTAGATCCACATAAAATCACATGCGTAATAAAAACATTCTAAAGGATATAAGGTCAATATTAAAATATTTTGAAGTTCCACAAAAATCTGTGTTAAGTTCTGTATTTTTCTTCATTTAAAGGACTGTTTGAAGAGTGTACACTAAGCACTAAATGTATTTAGCAGTTAAGTGATGCTCACTCTTCATGATGATCCACCAATTAGGGATAGAAAACAGAACAAAAAACAGAGAGGATATAAAGGAAAAGGCATAACAAACTAAAGAAATATCACAAAACATATGGTGCTTAATTACAAGAGTGCTTAACTAATCAAATAATGTTTTTACAAATACATTTTATGCAAATGCTGTATGTGCTGCAGATACTTTTTTCTGGATGTCTGTCATTATCTTCCTATCTTGCTATCAATAATGGGAATATTTGCATCCAGAGGGCTAGTGAAAGTTAAAAAAACCCCAACCAACCAACCAAAAAAAACTAAAAAACAACAACATAAACTTTTTTGGGTTGGGGAATTTATGATTGGAGGGTGTACCTACATATGCATACAAATGGAATTGGAATAATTTTGAGCTAAATAAATAGTTCACTAAACTGTCATGCATCTTGCTCCAAGCAATGTTAAAGGTGATGTCCAGTGTCCTGAAAATCACTATGGTTTCTCTAATTATGTATATATAGAATATGCCTCAAGGTATTGGTAATAGATAAATAATATATTGTAAAAATATTTGAGATAAACACGGTATTATTTAATGAAAGAGTTAATAAACGTTTCAAATAGATGCTTCTTCATTAAATGTTCCTGAATTGAATATATAGAAGATGCAACATAAAGTATCATATTTGGATTTTATATGCTCCAGTCTAGCTGAAGAAAGCCCCAATAGTATGTCCTAAAGAAAAGAGTGGGGTGGCCTTAAAGCAAACTTACAAAGGGTCAGGCAGTGAAGATATCATGTCTTTGAAAGGGGAAATCAAATGCAGATGAAGAGGAAATTAATTATTATGAAAATTCTTACTATCAACCAGGTCACTGGTAAATACTGAAAAGAGTGGCAACATAAAATAATTTGAGGCCATAAGGTAGATGATTCTGAAGCATTAAAAACAAAGAAAATATTAAAATAGAGGAAAATTGGAAAGCAGGGAGAACAAAACCCCATTTAGCTCTGGCAAGCAATGGCAGGCAGAGGACACGTTTCCAGCTGGCAATCAGCTATAGATGGAAATATGTTCTGAACAACTGTTCTGGGTGGTTTCATAGCAGAATGTTTTCTTCTCTTGCCTAAAAAGGTGCCTATCTTAGGAAGAACCATATGCAAAATTCCACAAAAATCTCTCATTTTGAGAGAAACCTACTTTTCAGGAAGACTGGATAAAATAAAGCAAGCATCATGAAATCAGGAAAACACAAGCAGACACTGAAAACTAAGTGTTCTTACCAGCTCTCACTTAGAGGGTTTCTGGGACATTTCTAAAGTTTCCCACAGAATTTTACTAAAATAGTATTCAACATGATAAGACAATTTCCAAATCTAAACAAAGAGGAACAATACCACATATGAGATGAACAAGGACTACTATACTGTTTTCAACATGGTTTCCAGCTAGGATTTTGTTCAAGAAATAAAAAGATTGTTTATGTTTTCAAACACGTTACATTGCTAGAAAACATGGGAATAAAAATGTTTAACTACTGAACAATACTCAGAAAGAAACATATACAACAATAATTATTTATTTATAATTTTGTGAGCAGATAACACTCTGAAATGTTCATTGACTTTACATTAAATGTCATGTGATACAGTGCATGTAAGTTTTTTCTTTGCATTTTTACATCTCTAAACAGGGGTTTTCAGGGGCAGATTTTTAAAAGCATAGACATACCTATAAACATCCCATTTTCTGGACTTTATTAGGAGTGTGTAATTTAAATCTTTCTAGGATTTTGAATATTTGTCCTTCAATGCAAGATTCAGATATTATCAAAAATGGTCTCACTCGTTAATAAAGCTTCTTTGAACAATCAGTGTTCAAAGCTATTCACCAGCACTTATCCATTTTTATAACTGATAGACTGCAAAATATATATAGCCAAACCTGAAGATTTTCAAGTCAATCACATAATTGAAAAGCAGCTACTTGTGAGAAGACCTGGCACATTAAATGCTGAGCACTTAGCAAAATTCTGGTGAATTTGCAAACACTGAATACTTGCAAACCTGCATCTGCAGATCATAAAGAAAATCTGCTTTCCTGATATAGATGAAGGCCCAAAGCTCCCATTAAGAACACCAGTTTTTGTGTGATCATGAACTGATAATGTGCTCCCTTGGTCACCTCTCTCCAATCATAGCCTCTGAGGGCTATTTCTGTCTCCCCCTCCAGTATCCCTGCTTGTCATGTAGTTTCAGAAGCACCTTTGATATGAGCCACGGGACAATCTTCAGCAATTGTTTCTTTTCATAGCACCTGCTCAAGACTGCCTTTGCTTACCAAACTGAAAGGGGCAAGCATAAAAAACAGGGTGAATATTGCCTGCTTCCTTGTTCAGTTATGGGATTCCCAGAAGAGCAGAGTAAAAATTTAATGAGCTTTCCTTCTGCATACGTGTTTACTGCCTGCTATGAAAATTAGATTCTTCAAAGATAAAAAAGAAAAAAAATTAAGTTGCAAATGTATGACTCTCAACTTATAATTTGCCTGTCTTTGATTATCCAAAGGTGTTCTATTTTGCAATCATTTCTGGAAAGCATAAAAATGAGGGGAAATTAAAAAAAAAAAAAAAAAGTATGTTTATTTTGCTTCCATATTTCAACATAAGATTTTTCCAGAGATTACACAAAATGGAAGCATAAGGTCTTAGATGTAACAGCTGGACAGTGTGTGGCTCTTCCCCATTGCAAGAAACAACACATTCTTTGCTCACTTTATACCACCTAGTTTTCAGGGAAGTGGGGAGCAGAATATGATAAGGACAGATAATAAAGTTTGATCAACTGGAACTATAGAAAGGTTTTGTTATTTTCAAGACATCATGCTCCCCTCACAGTGAGAGACTGAAGCAGTTTGGAGAATGAGCTTCCATCACAGGACAGATTTCAAAGCTTTTGAAAGTAATAGATCGTTCCAGACAAAGCTAATAACAGAAATGGCTTTCTTCTGAATTTATACTTTCAATAGTGGTGTAGATGCTTGCAAAGTCTGTAAGATATACTCCATTGCTAGAAATGCCTCTGCAGGACTAATGCGTTCTGCATGACATAGAGTTGATACACTTCTGCACTTTTTTAATTTCATATCCCCCCCACTCCCTGACTGCTGACTTGGGAAGACATCACTACTTCAATTACACATCTGAGATGCTTTCAAGTCTCATCCCTTTCTCTCCACAGAAGAGAAAAAAAAAAAAAATTAAAAATGGTTGTGTTTTTTTACTGTAAATCCACATGTTGGTCCTGGATGTATTTATGAATTAAATCTTTGGCCAGACATTCCCTTTCTCTCCTCCCTCCCAGAATACATGTGTTACTTTGTCACGTTTCAATTGTGAGCAGGAAAGAAAATACCTGTTCTGTTAACGTAATATTGCCCAAGCAATGCAAGATTTTTTTATTTATTTTTATTTATCTCATTCATCCAACCTATCTCCACTTCCCAGCCAATCCAGATGCCATCAGCAACCTTCATATGTCTTCTGCCTTAAAACAACTAAACATCTCTTTCTTGCAGTTTGCCTGGTTTGTCTGGATTTTTTTGTACTGTTTTCTTGGACCGTTTCCCAGGATCATGAATTCTCTCTACACTGCTTCAGTTAATTACTTATATTTGATGGCCACCTCTGTGAGCCCTATTCCTTATTGCCATTTGTGAACTGCTCTAACGGAAGGTGTTTGTCACACGCACCAAGGTCACAGCTAGCCCTGTTATCATTTGGTTGCATTCCCTATCTAGTAATATTGATGATGGTAGAGTATGAAGCATTTTCAGCTAACACTGACCCCACATGAACAAGCACTATGTATTCACCTTTTGTTGCTTCTGCTGAGTAAGCCTTTAGCTCTCAGCAGCACAGCACTGCAAATGTTAACTGTAAGTCATCGTGGCGAGCTGGGGAGCAACATAAAAATTCACTTGCTGCAGCTTTTGTGTTCTGAAAGGTGACATTGGTTATTTTCCATCCTCCGGCTTTTGCTGCTTACCGATGATCTTTCCTATTCACTGGGTCTAGCAAGTGGGAGGAAAAAGAACGTCTCATTTTTTAATGACAAATCTCTTTTTTTTTTTTTTTTTTTTAAATGTAGAAGGACATTGCTCACTTTTTCATTCTGGTAGATTATCTTCTTACATTTTTTGGATCCTGATTACCATTTTTCTACTTTAGTTTATTAATTGCAATAACAGCTATATTAACAGTTCACGGTCAACAGCTTTGGATATTTGACTCCAGATGAATTTACATACTCCCCCCTACTTCCATTCCAATCTTCTGTTTATGCTTTAGCAAGCCATTACACATCTTTTTCCTACATCCATCCCCAGTTTCAGGAGTTGGCATACTCCAGCTGCCTGCAAACCTTCTTGCTTTTACCTCACATAGTCACTTTCTCAAGAACTATGAGTGCATATTTTTATTGTTCCTTGTTATCAGCAAGACAGTCAGCTGGATAAGATCATTAAGAATTTCTCTGCATGACTGACCAAAGAAAAAAAGGAGTCAACCTTCATTCAAGCTGCAAATGTCATTCAGCTCAATGGCATCCTAGCCAAGCAGGTACCTTATCGGGCTTTCAAGTACAAACCTCTTTCAGTATCATTACACCAGTGGCTGACATGGCTGGTGGCACTGAGCTTCCTTATGCCTCAGTCTGTCTGTAAATGTGAAAGATAATGACTCTGAATTCCTATGTTGTAATTTTTCCATCAGTGCTTTGGAAAAAAAAAAACCAAACAAAACTTCAAACCAAACCCTCAAACAGCTTCCTTAAGAAGTTTTGGCACACAAATTGTGTCCTTAGATTACTTTTAAGCTGTGACATCTTTTAACTGGGGAACCATTTAAATTAATTTAGGGAATGGTTAGTTAAACCTGTGCAGCTACTCAAATAAAGATAAATATAAACCCACCATCCAAAGAAGAAAAGTTTCAGGATATACAAGTAGGAAAATGCTCCAATATCTTTAGGCAAGGCTACAGGAAAAATGTCAAAAATAAACACAGAGATGAAGTCAAGATTTTCTAAAAAGCAATTTTATGCACAGGACTGTTATAACTTTATCTAAAATTTCATGGCTTCTGTTATCTAAACTACCACAGAGATTATGGCACAATATGTACAAAGTAAACTAAAATCAAGGGCACACAATTTAAGAAGCAATAATGAAAAGTCCACTGTTCTAAATAAACTGAAATCATATGTCATGTGTCTACAGTGATTGAAAAAATCTCAACATACCTGAAAAATATTAGATAGCCTTTAGAAAGTGCTATTAGCAATACCTTATTAAAAGCTAGTTTAAAATACAGCTGGTACAATTCTTTCCCTAAAATTCAGTCATTGTTTAATTTAATTCTCCGTTTAACTTGAGTGGAAAGTCAAACTAACATTTGCTCATTGTTTTGATTGCTACAGTCAGATATTATTGGGTAATTTAATTTGTAGTGGTAAAAAAGTATCCATTTAATTAAGAAAGAAGGGAGAAAAAAAAAAAAAAAGACATACTACTGAGAAAATTATGTCCATGAAGGAATAAATAGGTATGACTACAGTGACAGCAGGTAGAGAGGATTTGGGCTCCACCTCAGGAGAACACTGCCCCTCTAGCTATTCAGAAAAAAAGATTAGCCACTGCAGCTGATATACAAGTTAACTTTATATAATTAGCAAACAGATTCACATATTTGTCCTTTTGTGACAGATAGAGAATACAGGCATCTCTGTCATAACATAAATGGTCTTCAAAACCTAACCATTTTATTAGGCCAAATATCATACGTTTAAATTATTTAGTAAATTAGTATAATTATCTGATATATTATTTCCTGCATCAAACAAACAAAAGGCAAAGTTTAGAATTAATATAGGCTGATTTAGAGCATATCTGTCAACGTCACTTATGGCAGCACAGTGAGAAACAAAGGGAAGAAATAGAAGAATGTCGTTTTGGTAAACTTTATATTGAGGAAGAAATAATGTTCAAGCAAAAATGAGAACTCTAGCCATAAAATAGCTAAATTAGAATTTGAAAAATTCACTTGCTTTTTCCAGTAACTACTTCTAATTATAATTTTTGTAAACAACTAAAATGTTTTCAGATAGTAAGCAGAAAATAGAAATAGAATGAGAGAACTCAATCCAGAAAAAATGAAGCCCAAGATTATAGAACTACATCTTTCTATGAAGCACAGGAAAACAAACAAAGAGAACTATCAAAAAAACCCCAAACAAACAACAAAACCAAAATCCAAACAAACACAAAACAAGCAAATAAAAAAACAGGTTAGATGTTTTCCTAGTTCTAGACATATCATTTTAAACGTTTATCTAGCCCTAGCCTTATTCACAAAAACATTTAAATTTAACATCCCAAACATCTAAAATGATCACAAGTACATATTGGTGCCTCCCCAATAAACTATTACTTTCTGTGGTTAAAAAAGCACATTATAGTAAAAAAGTTATTTTTATCAGATACTAAACATCTATCAGTATAGAAATATTGAGAAGAATAAGCAGAACCACATCAATGAGCATTTACAGAAGTAATTGGGCACAGTCATCTGAAGGACCATTTGTCAATATGAGGACTTTTGTATTGGCTTAGTTATAGTAATGTAATCTTAATTTCTTCAAACTGTATTGATTTCTGAAATAAAAATAAAGCCACTGGCCCAAAACTGCCAACAGTGAGTTTGAATGAATTAACACATTCTTGAGGTTATACTCAACTTGCCCTTTTTGTAATTTGTTTTCCTATCTTGTCAATTATGCATTAATTCTATCTGCATCTTCAACCACAAGCAAGCTATCTTAGTTATACAGAATTATTATTTAATAAACTTTTTTTTTTGATGGTGTACACAAAGCAAATTTATTTATAGAAATTTATGTGTTGTTTTTTTCTCTTACAAGACGACATAAGCAGAATATAATTCACCAGATCCTTAACCAATATAAATCAGTTCAATAGAATCAAATACAATTTATATCAACTACATAGAGTCTAATATGAAACAAATGTACCTAAAGAAAGATGACAATTAAGAGTAGTACAATTGTATGCATATTAACATATAAAGTTAAGACCATGGCTCACTTGACTAAACCTAAACATTCTAGAGAGGGTGTTTTGCAGCATTAGGTTTCATACTACTCCTGAGAAAGTAGAAAATCCTCTAGCTAGTGTGTATAGACTGTTCCTAAAGACATGCATGAGTCAATGTCTGGAACTCATCTTTTTATACAAGATCATTAACATTTATAAAGTAAACCATCTCTCTTGGTGTTTCCTTGCTCAAATTAAAGATAACCAGCTTGGCAAATAGAGACTTGGCTGTCAAAAGGTTTGACAGACTTAATGGAGCTAGAGTGCCAAAAAAAAAAAAAAAGTTTTGAATATTACAGCAATTGCACTAATAGTGTAACTTCAGCAGTCATATACCCTACAGAATATACAGTACATAAATGAAAATTCACTTAAAAGAAATAATTAGAGGTAAAGTTATAAACAATATATAACCAAATTATTTTTACAGTATTTTCCATATCTTAATTTATCATGTCAGAAGAAAAGGGACACATATTACAGTTTTGAACTTCATGAAGAGGAAGAATCTAAAGTGTCATTTAAGGAGATTTGGTTGCAGGTTCACCTGCTTTGAGTTGTAAGGCATGGTTGAAAGCAAATAAAACACCATAAAAGCAGAAAAGGTTATTGTAAGTGGCCCAAACCTCCCCAAAAAGTTGAGTACTCCCTCTCCTGGTGGATGCCTGTTCATAATTGCTGCCTCTGAACATTAATGGCTTTCTGACTACATGAATACAAACTTTCTATTCTCACCTGTTTAGCAACTATAGTAAATACATTTCCTTTAATTTGTTTTTGTTGACACTGCTTTTCCCTACTGCCAATAACAGAGAGGGACATGTTATTTCTGTTGCAGAATACTATCAGAAATAATATCTATATCTATCAGAAATAATATCTATCTCCAGGAAAGCAAGTGTTGATGTCTGCCTTGTTTTCTTCAAATGGTTGCTA
This sequence comes from Ceyx melanurus, assembly GCA_024611195.1. Taxonomy (NCBI): domain Eukaryota; kingdom Metazoa; phylum Chordata; class Aves; order Coraciiformes; family Alcedinidae; genus Ceyx; species Ceyx melanurus. The sequence continues at coordinate 13,847 of JANHGL010002675.1, read as the reverse complement.
TTTCTCCAGATAGTCTAAGGTGTTTTGTTTGCATGTTTGCACTTACTATGTAAAACCTGTTAATTTAGCCTAGAGAAAAAAAATATTAAATAAGACAAATAAACCAACAATTACAACAGAGATTTAATTTTGTGGCCATAATCTCTTACTCTGTATATCACAGAATCACAAAATTATTGAGTCTGGACTGGGCCACTGAGATCATCAAGTCCAGCCTAAGACCACATGACACCCAGCTAGACCATGTCACTAAGTGCCACGTCCAATCTTTGCTTAAACACCACTAGGGATGGCAACTCCACCACCTCCCTGGGCAGCCCATTCCAGTGTCTAATGACCCTTTCCATAAGGAAGTGCTTCTTAATATCCAACCTAAACCTCCCCTGGCGCAGCTTCAGGCCATGCCCTCTTGTTCTGCCACTGGTTGCCTGAGAGAAGAGTCCAGCCCCCACCTGCCTACAACCTCCTTTCAGGTAGTTGTAGAGAGTGATGAGGCCTCCCTCCCCTGAGTCTCCTTCTGGATGAAGAGCCCCAGCTCCCTCAGCCTCTCCTCATAAGGTTTTCCCTCCAGTCCCTTCACCTTCTCGTCACTCTCCTCTAGACCCGCTCCAGCACCTCAGTGTCCTTGAAGTGAGGGGCCCAGAACTGCACACAGCACTAAAGGTGAGGACTCAGCAGTGCCAGATACAGGGGGAGAATCACAACCCAGCCCAGACAATTATCTATGCCATCATTAGCTTGCCCCTCTACCTCCAGAGCCTCATCCCTATGCTGCAAATGCTATCTTGGGGAGGGGGGTGGGGATGGACAACAACAAATGACAACACACACAGGGTGTAGGAAGGGAAGGGGGCACCTGCAAATACAAGCAGGAACTTGCTTCCACCTTCTCTCATCTTGTTTGTTATTGTTATCTTGGTAGCAGTACAATCCCACCAGTTTATCTTCTCAGATTCTTAACCCACCTTGTACACCTGTTGTTAATGCTGTTATACAGTAACGGAGAGAGCCTGTGCACTATCCCTGCAGCCAAAGACCTGGACAGCCACATGCTTCTGCAGCAGCACTGGCTGGCTTGCTGCCTCCCTTTTAGAAGGGGTTACTATTTTTGCCGATTTGGACACCCTCTCTATCCGTTTGCCTGCCCCTGCACTGAAGGCAGTCACCTTAATCTCCTTACACAAGCAGACAAGGCAGCACTTACCCGTGAGCTCAGCCACACACCCTGCCCTGCTAGCGCTGTTTAACGAGCAGGCCGCTGCTTCTCCCTCAGGCGCCTGAGCGGCGGAGCCGCTTTCAGCGCGTTTAAAAAGCCCGCGGCTCTTCCAGCACCGCCCAGCTCTGTGACCCTCAGCCTTGATTCCTGCCGTGTCTCACCGCTCCTTCCCGGGGACCGCTGACTCTGCAAGCCCTTTTTTTTTTTTTTTTTTTTTTTTTTTTTTTCTTTTACCAGAGGGGTGGAGGACTTACCCCTCTCTCTTCCGCGTTTTTCTTTGTGTGGTGTGTGCTGCTCCTTATTGTTGAACGGC
>JANHGL010002675.1:0-12218 GCA_024611195.1 Ceyx melanurus | reverse complement strand
GCTCTCCCAGCCCGGCCCGGCTTGGTGCCCCCCGGCCTGGATCCCTGCCGGTTCTCCCCCCCCCTCCCCGGGGCCCCCTGACCTTGAAGGCCCTTTTTTTTTTTTTTTTTTTTTTTTCTCTCTTAGTCTAGCAAGAGGGCTAGAGAACTTACCACTGCTCTTGCTGCTGTTTCTCTCAGGTGACTAGGCTTCTGCTCAATTATAGTGACCATGCACCCCTCCGGCAATGTAAAACTCTGACCTTCCTGTGGAGGAAATAGCCCATAACCCTTTCTTGCCATTATTAAGATATTCAAATTCTTGAGAGAGGAAGAGTGTAACTGCAAATCTACTCCAAGCACTGATTTACATACTTTTGCTACTATACAATCACACAGAAAGCTTCAACAACCACCAGCAGCTTCATCTTCCCTGTTTCTATTGCTGCCTGAAACGAATGATTTGGGCTGAAGCTGAGAGTTTTACAGGGAGTAAAGATGTGTGCTGGCCTGTAGCAGAAAATTTCCCTGAGTTCAAGCATACTGATCTTGGGCTCACAGCCTGCTCTCACTGCAGCCAAGCCCTGGGCACCCCAGAGGTTTCAGAGGTGCTGAAGGAACTGTATCATGCTGCTCCCTCTGGAGCCTCTGCCACCTTCAACCTCGTCAGCAGGTCCACGCTCCACAGCAGCATCAGGCCAGCTAAGTGCACACTCATGATTTCTCCTCCATTTTTGCTTCTCGCACAGAGCTGTTCTGTCTCCTGACCCTTATTCACAAAGCAATTTTTATTTTTTTTTTTAAAGCAGTAATGTACCCTGCATAGAGCGTTGCTTTGGTGCTAAGGTAGCAGAGCTCAGCACCAAACATGCAGAACTATTTGATTCTGCCAAGGCAGCATTGGTTTAGGGAAGCATGTAAAGAAAAATAAAGGATTCCTAGGCATATTCACCTAATGAAATTAAAGTTCTTCAAGACATGGCTAGGCTGTACCTGGAATCTCAGTCATACATTAATATCTTAGGATAATAATCCATCTTAAACAAATTCCTACCTTTAGCAGGGAAAGGAAAATAAACTTTCAGGTACACAAGCTATACTGTTCATAAAAATAAAACAGTAATTAAATTGGTAGACAAAGGAAAGGAGACAGTAATGCTAAAATAGAAAGAGTACATCATCGAGGCTGGCAAAGCAGCTTTGAGATTACCCTCACAATAAACTTTAAAAAGGTGTTGCCTCTCTCTTCCTCCTGAGGTAGTAGTGGTCTGTACTCAAACTGTTATTCTAAGGACAAAGAAAAAAAAAAAGTTTAGGCTGAGTAGCCCTGAGCCTCCTGTAGGAATCTCTTGTTCTTTCTAAATAACAAGCTTTATCAGAAAACAATCAAGAGTTTACCCAACTTCCAAAATACCAGCAATCTTTCCAACCAGAGGAAAGAGTTCAACACGTCTTATGAACCAATAATTATTACTTATTGATACTACTACTGTAACAGTAGCAGTGGTAGTTCTATTAATTATAAATTCATTTTTCTATGCACAACAATATAAACGAGACACCCCTTTAAATGCAACCATATTTTCTGATAAGAACTGCCCCTACTTTTCAAATAGCCCCTATTTTTCATGAAACTCAATATATAGCATACATCAAATGTGACATGTCCATACCTATGGAAAAAAAGACAAATCCAGACAACCCTAAAAGATGTTTTTTACTGCAGAAAAACACACCCTATACCCAAACCATACCCTTTCCAAAAAGCAGGGTGCATCATCCAGAAAACCAAATAGTGCTCCCCAGATTGCTTGGGTGAAACAGCAGCCTCACAATAACCTTGCAGACAGTTGACAGAGGCCACAGGCACCCAAGGACGAGCATTTAGCATGTCAGCTATGACCCTCATCTCCTCCCCTCCCAGGGAGGGTTCCTAAAAATCCTGTAAAAAAGGAACCATTCCCATAAGAACTGGAATTCATAACACCAGAGGATACTCACAATTATGTAGTCAATTGAGGCTCTGCTTTCATGGAATATGCAAATTTCCCTCTGTTAACCAACATTGTCCCATAGATGTTGAATTAACTCACTCTCTTGCTCTTACAAGCCAGAAAGAAAAGGTACAGATGTGGTTAACACCTCTATATAGACACAGTTGCCAATTATCTATTATCCCATGATCTAAGTAACACAGCTAATTAAGTTAGAATAATTGTTTTCAACTGGTATTTAGTTTTAAAGATTGCTGTTTCTCTTTCAGACAAGAAGAGCATATATCCCTACAAACTGCAAATTTTCTTCCAGACTACATTGTCTGGTCTAGATTGATACTTCCAGAAAAAATATTGTAGACTGTTAACAGCCATAGTAGTACTGCTACTATAATAAAGTGCTACATAAATTTAAGAGACTTAATTGAACTAAAGATGTTAAACTTTGAAACACACTGTACTGAGAGACATCCATGAAAGCAATTTTAGACCAAAAGGAGAATGAAAGTAAAAATTAACTGTGAGACTTAACAGTTACTGTGCTAGTCTGCAAACAGACTGGGAAGAAATCATATGGAAATGGATGAGAAGGAAAAAAAAGAAAAAAAAAATCTTAAATTAGAAAAGATATATTAACTGAAAGTAAACTCTTCAATCTAAGAGCTCTTACTATCAGAAGAAAGGAAAAAAAAAAGTGATAGGACGAAATAGGAATTAATTAAAAGAGAAAATGAGGATACAAACAAACACCCATGCACTTAAGATTTATTCCACTGTGTTCCTACATATGATGCAAATCTCTGGTAGGAAGCTAAAAGTAAAGCTATGTACCTAACTGCTGGAAATGATGTATGAAATCTGTCTTTTGGGCCATGGAGATTTAAAGTCCTGGGGTTTGGTAACAGAAAATTCTAGTTGGTTCCTGAAAATATGCAGGTGTCCTTAAAGGGCTCACCAGCAATGCTCACATTTGCTAATATTACTTTTTCAGTTGCTGTCATTGCCCTTTCCAAACCATTACATAGACTGGTGATGTTGTCAGTGCCAGTTCTGCAGTATTCAAAGAAAAACTCTCAGGACAGTAAATTTCTAAGCAGTACAGATTCAGACCTAATGAAGACACTTATACTCCCCTCATTCAGACCACTACTCCCATTAAGAACTCATTAGTCAGCCAATTGCCTCATCCTACTTAAGATATTAAAGAAATGAGTGGGTCATAAAATTCTCATAACCATTCATTTGTATAAGTGTATCTTTGCAATAGTATACTTCATACCCTCTGATGAATTCAACTGCTGAAAATTCACTGCCCACGTTGTGGAGAACTCCATTAAAACAAGGTCATTTCAGTTTGAAATTTTAAATTTGGTGTACATCAAGTTGGATTATATATTTCAGGCCCTATCTGTATCAAAGGAACCAGAAACCTTTAAAAGAAGGACAAGAGCAAAATATCTCTTCCAACACCAGCAACATACTTTTATGCATAAAAAAAAAAAAAGCAAAAACCAGACTCAGATCAGATCCTTCTAAATAGTTTTAAGGACTGACCTAACCCTCCAAAACCTCACAATTCATAAAAGCATATCTTTTTTAATTCTCCATTCCTTCTTCCATATTTTTTCCTTATTTCAGGAAAATTCTAAGTTTTACAGCCAAAAATTCAGCCTCCAGGAAAGACCACAGTGTATCTTTCACCTTGAGTGCTGCTGTTAAGTAGATGCATCTTATCTTAAGATGCATATACTTAAAGATTTGCCCAGCAGTAGAGCTGACATGTTTAAAAGGGCTGAATTTTATCGACTTTGAGTAGAATCACTGCTGAACATTAGTTCTCTGCCTGTAATTTAGGCAGAGCATTAAATTCACCCACTCTACCAGCCTGACCTTAGCACTAATCTACTCCAGATGCTCGAGATAAAGGAACAAGTGAGTCATAATACATACACACAGAAGATTAGTAGCACAATGGAAAAAGGTAAAGTAGAGGTGGGATGAAAATAAGTGTTAAGATGAACCACAGTGAGAAAAAAAACAAAAACAAAAAACAAACAAAAAAGGGCAAAACAAAACAAAACACAAACAACAACAACAACATAAAAACAAACTCTGAGGATAAGTAAATTGAAATCCATACCTTTGCAGAACTAAAAAGTTCCTTCTGGCAGCTTTGTCATACCTTTCTGCAACTACTGCAGCAAGAAAACCTAACACAGAAATACATGCTACAACCTAAACATTGGAAATCTGAGATTTCTTTTTATACATGCTGGAACTGAACCAGCACTATTAATTATCTCTTAAAATAAATGAAAACTTCTCAGATCCTATCTAAATAAACCACATAGATTGAAATGGGAAGATAAAACTGTAGTTACCATGAGGAAAAAAACATTCTAGACATCAAAAACCAGGGAATGAGTATTTTGAATCAAAAAAAGATGCCAAGCAAACATCAAACCTTGAAGTTCACTTTTAAAAAGGAGATTTTTTTTGTTTCTTAGTCTTATCTTTTTTTTACATGCAGCAAGGTCAACATAACAATAAGTCTCCACGATAAAAATATTCTAAGAACTACTTTTAACTGTCTGAAAATGCCACTAACATGTCTAATCTCAGCAACAAAGAAGATTAACACCTCCCAAAGATGCTAGCAGTACTTTCAGAGCCTTCCGATCACCTGGTGTCCAATTATTTTTCAACATGGTAAACATCAGAAAAAAAAAAATGAACGTAAAAGTGTTTTGAATTGTTCCAGCTCACCAAGCACAAGATTCTACTTATTGATTCCCTACAACAAAAGCTACTATGAGCTCACTGATAGTAAAACATTTGCTGCCACAACACCTGAATTTGTTCTATTTCTCAAAGAGAAAACTGATGCAGCACAGTCCATACCACAACACCTTCCAAAAGAATAAATTGTACAATAGGACATAATTGTACAATAAGCTCCATATATTTAACAGAAGTTACTAGTTCTAACCATGTAAATGGCAGATAGTGAAAATTACACACACACAAAAAAAAGATAATTGTAATGAAACACTGTACTCTAACTGCTGTAAAATATAGTTTTGCTTTGATAATTTTCTAAAAAGGAGCCCATTATTTCTTTTTAATTGCTTGTTTCAGTCTTCCCACTCTCCAAGTTTTCACTGCCACATAAGTGAAAAATATTTCTTAATGGTGGAATGGGTGCAACCTTAGTGTTCTTGGTTTTCTTTCTGCTCTTTCTTTGAAACAAGCATGATTTTCCTTAATAATTTAACTTCTAAGATTGAAATAAACCTTCAGTAATAAATCTAGTAGACTTTTTTTTAAGCATTATTTTAAAATTTGTCTCAAAGTATACAGCATGCTATTCATTCCTTTAAATAAGCTTATGCTGGCAATTAAAATCAAGAAAGAGAAATGTAAATGGTGGTGTAATGCCTGAGGGAATGTTGAGTTCAGTTGCAGAACAATAAAATTTCTTTCCCTTGCAAGTCTAAGATTAAAAGCTCTTGGGTTTTGTACAATAGCCATGAGTAATGCATACAAGTGACATTTTTTATTGCAGGAGATTCTCCTCATGCACATCTCTTATTTCTTAAAGATAATTCAGGCAATCAGCAAGGCAAAGACAACAGATCACATTGTTCTTAGTGTTAAACAGATAATCAATAGTCCAAGGCAATAAAATTAAATGTTTTGAGCTTTATTAAACTTTGGAGACTGCTGGTGAGTAGCTGGAAAATAAAACATTAAAAGTCAATTAGCATAACCATTATAGCAAAATATTTGCTTTTCATTCCACTACAATACTGAATTATAAAACAAAGTAAGTGAGCCTGTAAGCTCGTTGTTACAGCCATGTGAGCATTATATATCCATTTAACACCAATAAAAATAAGAATTTGTGATGCAAATAGAGACTGCAGCCATCTACATGAAAATCTAATAGAAGTTTGATCATAACAATGAATTTAAAAAACCCCAACATATTATGTTGCTTTGTTTCTGTTCTTTGATGTTCCAGAAATTCCAGTGATTAGGGGTTAGTATGTGCCCTGCACTCATGACTCACACACATTATTAAGGTATGCAAGTCGTCCATTAATGTCTATTAATTGAAATTACTCAGTGTTTGCAAATAGACTATGCATTTAAGCATTTTAATGGATTTAACCAAAATGATTAACACTACAGGTTTGAGTCCCAAAGCCTGTAGATCTCTGATATCTTCCAGATAAATCAGTTACATTTCTTCTTATAGTTGTTAATTAAAAACAAAAAATCACTGAAGTGAACCAGCCTTACTATGTTTAAGATTTAAATGCAGTTTAAAATGAATCAGTTAATGTAAAATTTTACCAAAAAAATAAAAAGCAGCCAAAAAATATTCCACTGTATATACTTAAAGTATACACAACTACATATTAAAGCATTGATAAGTTCCATTCCTTTCAAGTTTATTTCTAGCATCTGTAAACTCAAAACCTGAGGCTTGTAAGTAACAAAGATCACTGTTACAGTCAAGATTACAAGTCAAGTTATTTTACTGAATGAGATTCTATACCTTCTTTGTAAATCAAGCTTTTCATGATGTCTGGCTCTTCAAAAAATAATTTTATCCATATCTTATGCAATCCTACAAAAATAATACCTTTATTTGATATTAAAAAAAAAATAGGTGTAAAGCTCTACAGGGAGCTGTCATGAAATGATGAGCACAGAAGCTGGTAGACCTTAGGTGTGATTCACCTCACTTTAACAGCAGCTCTCAAAGCATGCTCAGCATGAAGATGCTGCCTTCTTATTACAGAGCAAATCCCATTGCTTAAAAGTGGTGCACAGTCTTAATCTCACTCAAAACTGGAGTAATTTTTTTTTCTAGATTCATTAAACATTTACAGAATAAAATGAAGTTTCAGACTGCAATTAGTATGAAAAAAAATGCACCTTCTGAGGATATGAGAACTGACTTAAAGATAGCCAAATAGGTTTTAGTGCTGTTCCACCAAGGAATTGAAATACCAGTATTGGTAACAGCAGTCTTCAGTTAGCCACCAAATGGGACACATGTTCTTAACAAAATTTACTTGAAAATTGTAAGCACTTGACTTTCCATAGAAGTTTTACCTATCCTGTCAAAATTTCTATTCAAATGGAGATTTCAAATCATTTGAGATAGTTTCAACATGTATCAAGACTCAGTTTTATTGTCAGCCTTCATTTTACAGTTAATTCCAGAATTTCCTAGCTGCTTTATTCATCAGTCATTTCATCACCTCCAGCAACACAGACAGATTCAGTAAGGTCAATCTGAAGCTTGTAAAACAGCTATGGTTTTCATTAAAGCACATTTACCTTAAAGCACAGTTAAAATTAAAATTAGAAAAGTTTTAAAAAAAATATTTAATGAAAAATTTAGAATTTGCAGTATTCCTACTGCTCTTTTATAATAGCTGATATGCCAGTCATTTAATGTCAAATTTCTCTTTTAGTTTAACTTTTTTTTTTTAAGTATTTTAGTTTAATTGCCAGTTCTTTTATACAGTTTTAACTTCAAGCATAAATGCTATTGTATCAAATGTAGCATATTTTTTTTTTTGTTTCAGCTGATGTGACTTCCCTGGTTTCATGCAGAAAAGAGAAGAAAGTGAGCTAAAGCAACTTTTCCCAGACTACTCAATGAGTAAATGGTAAAATAATCCTTTGACATATTTATTTGGACATATTTATTTGGACAGAAGCTTTAAATTCAGCAAATTTGTAGGAACTATATCTGCATTACTTGAAAAAAAAAAAAAGTTATTGATCAAAAGATTTCTATTGACATTTTTATCTGAGGATATTCTGCTAATTCAGGTTTTCAGTCATAGAATCACAGAATCACAGAATGTTAGGGGTTGGAAGGGTCCTAGAATATAGATCATCTAGTCCAAGCTCCCTTCCAGAGCAGGATCACCTAGACTAAGTCTAAGACGACCCAGAATGGTGGTCCTCTTATAGCAAAACAAAGTTCTTGAAAATAGCATTACTCATAAGGCACTTCAGTGTTGTACTTATTCCTCATTTACCAACTTGTAGCTCTCTCTCAAAACACACAAAATGATTGTTTTCTCTCCCATACAAAACATTCACTGCAGAAGTCATCATTAGGATTCATATTTACATAATTAACTGCAGAATGTTGTGTCTGTGGTTCCAAAAAGGAATCTTATTTGTATTTCAGATATTACTTTGAGCTCCAGTAAGTAGCCATCATTTTCGAAGGCCAGTCACACATACTGACCCTACAAACTATTCCAAGGGAAAATTATTCCAGAACATTTTTGGCTGGTATGTAAAACAAGGAGATTCTTAAAGATCTATAAAACATTCCAAGGTATTACATCAGCAATCTAAACATGTGTTAGCTATTTACCCATTGCATGCATTATTGTGATTATGTATCATTGATTTTACTTGTATACTACAAATAAATAGCTGAACATGTTATATACAACCTTGCTTATGTTATGTAGCACACTGTATATGTATTAGGCATAAATTCATAGAGAACAGGAACATATATGTATACAGCTATTATTATTATACTTCAAAGAACTTTGGTTAGCATAATGTTTTATTTATTTGCTTGTACTCCATCAAGCTATTAGTTATAATGATAATTGATCAAGAAACTGCATTTTAATTGTGGTAATAGAGCAGCTTTGTGATTTATTCCTCTTTGTTTTGTTTCCCTACAAAGTAATCATCTTCACTCAGATGTTTAACCACCCACCCAATTTATCTATTAAAACTCTTTCACAGCCATAATTCATTAATCTCTTTAGGCTCTACAATGTGCATGGCTATTTCTCTCCTTCAAAAGGTAATTTCTTAATTGCAATCATGTTGGTTATTGCATCCTTATTTTTCACTTATATTAATCAACTTTTGTTAAATTTGCAGACGATGACAATAATTTTACATTATTTTGCTATATACAACAGGCCTGAGTGTGTTTCCTTTTAAATTGATGTTAATTGGGAATCTCTGTAAGGTTATGACGGCAAGTGTAAGGCCCATGGAAGCATCAAACTATAAGTGAGAGGTATATCCTGAACTTTTGTGTAAGCAGAACTTCTCCTAAGTGGACCTAAAGAGAAAAAAAAAAAACCAAAACAAAACAACTGAAAGAAAATTTGATCTAAACACTGAACAACTACAATAAATTCCTTTACAGCTTGTATTTACTAGTGACCTGTTTTCAAGGTAACATAACTGAAACTTCTATTTAAAAAGAGGTAAAACACATATGTGTAACTGCAGTGATAGCTGAAGAGTGTATTCATAGAATAATTATATTAATTGTTGTACTGTACTTCCTTTGATAACAGAAATGCTCATGTTATGGGATACTTATCTATAGGATAAAATGCTGAAACCAAAGCAGCAATAGAATTCAGAGAACAAAGTGACAGAATTTTTTCCAACAAGACTCAAAGTCTATAAGATTCAAGCTGTAAGGTAGGTCTGAAATTCAGCACTGAAGACCTGATTTTGAGCTCGTATGGTAGGATTTCTCCCATCAGAGGCTACTGAGGCACAAAAATTCTCATTCCCTCCTTCACTCAAAGAATGATTCAGGTACTACTATTGATTATCAAAGTGAAAATGTTGTTTAAACACTGTATATTTCCTCCATGTTTTGGTTTAAACTTAATTTGTCTTCTTCTAGCTGTACAGCTGCTGAAGTAGTGGGGTAGGGGTGAGTAACCTTGTGTTGTATGACTTTTCCAAAATATTTGTAAATATGACATTGCAATACTGTCTGTATTTATGTTGTTAGTACCCAAGTAGAATGTCAGGACCTTGACACAACAACAATACCTTACATACAGGACCTTCTGAACAATGTCCCCTTGTCGCTGGCTTCCATGTAGGACAAGTTTCACAGATTCACAGATATTAGGGGTTGGAAGGGACCTAGAAGATCATCTAGTCCAACCCCCCTGCCTGAGCAGGATCAAGTGCACATACGTAGCCCTTTAACTGCATCATGCTTCGCAGTATATTGCAGACACTATTTCTAGATAATCTTCATATACCATTTATAACACTTCATTAAATACTTCCAGATTTAAGCCTATTAATATTTACTATCTAAATATATGCTTATTATAGCACATATATTATCTACAAGACAGTAATAGAAGTTTAGCTATGTGGATGATCTCTCATATATATGTACTTATGTTGTTTTCAGTTCTGTTATGTTGACCCATGTCGTTATCATGTCACATTTATTCTCCATTTAGCAGTCAATACATAAATGCTGCATGTGTTTTTTGTTCTTTTTGCTGCCTGAATTTTCAAATGGGATGTTTTCTTCCAGTCCAATGATTTCTTACATCCACTAAGGACTGTAAATATTGCAAACTAGCTGCCTTTGCATTCTGTAATGGAGATAATTCTTTCTTACTTTTTCTTTTTTAAATTAGGAATAAGTTACTTATTTTTTAAGAATCTTTGTTTACCCTTTTTGGACAGAGGACCAGATGTGCCCTTGGAAAGCTACAACTTGAGAAAGAAAGAGCACAGGTAAGTAAAATTAAATTAATAACTAATTAGTGAAGTAACTACATAATTATTGGGGAACATGACATAATTTTGACAGTGCAGGGAAGGAAGGGGAAAAAAAAAAAAAAAGCTGTAGACAAAGCCCTGTTTAAAAAAAATCAGACACATTTCTCACACCAGACTGCACAATAGCCCTGCAAGAGCAGCTATGAAAGGGGAGATTGCATGACATCCGTTTATAATGTGGCTTTCTCCCGCTTAAACAGTGCAACATGTATTACAATACCCGAGGTAACGAATCAATTAAGCGGGACTCGGCCCCTGCAGCCGCCCACCCCCTATCCCTCCCATTCCCCTAGACCGTGCCTTCTCCGGAGTCGCTCGCTGCAGCTCGGCTTTGTAGTTTCCCGGCGCCGGAGCAGTAGGACCCAGGGGTCCTCCGCGGCCACCAATAGACGCTGCTACTTGGATCTATTTGTATGCAATGCCTCCTGCTCTGCGCGTTAATAGTAATACAGATAACGGGCCTGAAAGAATTCTCTTCTGAAGGATTTGATTTTCCAGGGTCCTGCTACTGGGAAGAAATCCGGTTTCATCCCTCTTTTGCTCAAAAGTCTCGCGCTCCCCCTCTCTCTGCATCTAAATATATAGAGATATATTCTCGCTCCATGCAAGGAAAGTTGCAAAGGACTGTGTGGATGATGGAACCGCTAGTTTTCTGAGAACTTGCCGATCTCGGAGGGTAAGTCTCCCAAAAACCAAAAGTAGCGGAGCGGTGAGAGGGTCTGGCCGGCAGCTGCGGGGAGAGGGTGGCCGCTCCCGCTCCACCGCGCTCGGCCACCGGCTCCGGGCGAGGCAATAGTTTCCCGGAGGCGCCAGAAGTCACAGCGGGAGAGGGGGATGCCAAAGTAGCTACTGCGCAGGGTGAGCGGAGGGAGCGGTCCAACAAGTTTCTTTGCCGGAACCGGGGGCGTGCTTATCGTGTGTAAAGTTGCCGGGGTTACTGCGGGACAGCGTCCCCCGCTTTATTGCCATCCTTCGGCTCGGTCGTTATTAACAAAGAAGTTTTACCGCCGCGTAGCCGGCATCCCTCGCTGTGCCCCCCCGATCTCGGGGTGCCTTTCAGACTGGTCTGAGGCCGCGGAGGGGAGAACCCCCCGCCGCAACTTCTGGCGGGGCGCTCCCTGCAACCCGCCTGCCCCGGCCGCTGCCGGGCGACTGGGGTGAGAAGTGCCGGCTTTGTTTTCACCGCGCTTGCGATAACCTTTTCCCTTCTCATGGGGCTGCCGCCGCCGGGAAGCAGCTCTGCAGGGGTAAGAGCCTTTCTCTTCCCCCCGCCGGCTCCCGATCCTCCGCGGGGCGGACGGGGGAGACTGATATTACACGGGAGGGGCTGGAGAGTATGTGTATATATGTGTGTAAAGGTGAATAGATCTCTTTAGAAATGCCAAGCGGCAGCACGGGCTGGGGGTTGTGCTAGTGCACCAGCCAGCACTTGGACTGTGTGTGTGTGTGGGGGGGCGGCCTCTACGCAGGGACGCTGCGGCGCTCTGGGATAGGCGGGAGGGGGCTGCAGTCCGCGGGTGCCCCCCCCCCCCCCCCCCCCCCCCCCCCCCCCCCCCCCCCCCCCCCCCCCCCACCCGCCCCCCCCCCCCCCCCGCCCCCCCCCCCCCCACCCCCCACCCCCCCC
>JANHGL010002673.1:0-33176 GCA_024611195.1 Ceyx melanurus | reverse complement strand
GGGGAGGGGGAGGGCAAGAGGGGGAGGGAGGGAGGGGGGGGAGAAAGGAAGGAAGGAAGGAAGGAAGGAAGGAAGGAAGGAAGGAAGGAAGGAAGGAAGGAAAGATTCATGGCTCCATTAGCCGGGTTTTATGTAAAGAGGTCTGTTCCCAAAGGAAAGCTCATGGGTTTTATCAATTAAGACATTCAGTGGTGGTGTGGAATTTTACCATGATTCTTGCTTCCTCCCTTGTATAAGCAGAACAATGCAAGAATAATAGGAATATGAGAACCTGCACATAACAGACTCCTTCATTCTGAGCTCTCTGGACTTCAAAAGCTACAGGCTATACAGCAACCACAGGGCAGACAGAGAGGAAATTCTACCCTGTGGTGGCTGCTGGCATGAGGCTGTTCTCCTGTCCCCTCAGCAGATTTTTTTCCTGCTTTTTTTCTGATTCATCACCACCAGATGCTCACATCTTCATGCACTGTCCTGCTTGGTGGCCCTGCCTAGTTTACTCCAATGTAGCAGTTGCATCCTGAATTTCAATAGGGTTTTTTTTCTTCTCTCTCTCCTCCAAATTGGATAGACTTTGTTTTGCACTGGTTATTGTAAAAATACTTAAATTTTTTTCTTTCTCCCCAGTAGTGATGCCAGCTGCTGAGCCTACATATTTATTTTATAAATTAATAAAATTTATCAATTTTAAGATTGAGCAGAGATTCTTTCAAACGAATATCTTCTTTCAATTACATGTTTATACACAGCCTTCCACTGTGTGCTGGTAAAAACTCCTTAGACCTGTCTGTACTAACTCTTAAATCATTACTGTGAGGCATGTGTTTTTTTCCCTGAATAAAGATCTCAGATACACAGATGATGACCCTGGTGGAGAAGAGCATTACCAGGGGTAAATTCCAAAATGGATTCTCTCTGTACTGCCCCAAAAAAGATAAATGCTTGACCTGTGTTAGTGAGCACCTTTACAAATCTTGGATTGTGTTAAATTTGATTAACTGATGAACAGTTAGATAAGCCCTAAAGCTCTTTTAACATGCCTGATATTAGACTATTAGATTGCATATTTAAATGTCATTGTGCTTTAAGTTCTGGCAACTCTGAGTTTTCAATATCTGAATTTTACAAAGGCTTGCTTTTTGCTACCTGGAGAAAACAGAAGGTGGCTGTGGGGCTTTGGACAATGTCACCACACTTTAAACAGATGCCCGTGTGGGGCAGGGAGGCTCTGCTGCCATCAAGCTCTGATGACAGCAGGTTAACAAATGCACTTTGGGCTTTGGTAGGAGCCATCAATCCTGGAGATATTTAAGGTGAGGTTGGCCAAGGCTCTGAGGAGCCTGGTCTAGTTGAGGGTATCCCTGCTCACTGCAGGGGGGCTGCACTAGATAACCTTTGGAGGTCCCTTCCAGCCCTAACCATTCTATGATTCTATGATTTCTTGAGTGCTCTTAAAGACTCTTAGAGAGAGACTCAAATCTTGAGTCCTGCACATTGCCCCTGAGCCAGTGATGTCTTCACCCATCTCTAGACCTCCAGGCATCAGACACAATGAGATGTATTTCATCAGGTTCCATAAATAACCTAATTTTCTCCTGACACCTATTTCAGCTTAAATTTGCTGTATTGACAAGCTAACACTCCAGAGTTAGGCTTGGAGTGGGACTGGGGCACTCCCTGCTTGACTTGGGCCAGTGACTCCATGTATATACAGTACAAGGACTTCTAAAAACATATGTTTGCTTTCTGGACTAAACAGGGGAATATCTGAGGCTGAGATAGTCCTTGTGTTAGGAGGCAGCAAGGGCTGGGCATTATGCACATTACAGAGGCTGTGTGACTGGCCTTTGGAGGACAAGAGGCATCAGTGCCCTCACAAGATTGTACTGTAGTGTTTCTCACCTGTCTTGCCTCATTTCACATGGATAAAGCAATGGAAAGGTGCTGCAGGATTGATGCAAACTTTTCATGAAGCCATTGTAAAACAACACTCAAAGGGTCCTAACTGTTCAGAGGAATTTTGCTGTATGGGATTTTATTTTCCCATTTACTACTAAACTGGGAATCAGTGTAGGAGCCCACTGCATGGAATAACTTCAGATTTCCTTTGTCTCTAAGGCTTTTCTAGATAAAAAGGAATGGCACATTGCTTAAAGCCAAGTTGGAGTTTATGTTGCCCCATGTAAAGAAAACGTGAGGAGCCTGAGGCAACCTTCTATTACTCACTGGAGGTAGGGAAGGATCTGAAATGTGTGCCACTGGGGTGACTTGAAAACAAGCTAGAGCAGGCAGCAGAGGCAGCAGAGACTGGTAAGAGTGGGAGTAATCTCAGGGCACAGAAAACATGCATTTTCTCAGAGCAATGCATATTCTCACATTACAGTAATATGTATGTTCCTGCCCCAGCCTAAATTGCCTTTTCCAGGCAGAAGCCAGGGTGAGGACATGGCTTCAGAAAGCAGAATGGAACCACTGAAGCTGGCCGAGGATTCCCACCTTCAGTTCCCAAATACAGGGATATCACTTCCAGCAATACCAGAAAGCTGCACTGCCTTGTTCCCAGTGCTCAGCTCTCTTTGATGTACTAAATAAGAAGCTTGACTCTAAAGGAGCCTCACTGATTTATATGAAAGAGACTTTGTTGGTTGCTGACTTGCAATGGGCCATGTGACACAGGCCTGGAGCAAATCAGTAAATTCAGAAGCCAGACTCATGTATAAAGAGAGAATTTTCTCTTGAGAAGGCAAGGGTGGGGCAGAGGACATGGTAATTACATGTTCTTCTTGAGTGCTGCTTTTCCTCCTTTGCCCCAAGTAGCTTTGTTGAAAGTACTCCAGTTTGTGCATCAATCATTTGCACTTGCTTGCCTTGCCCCCCAAGCCCCCCAAGAACTATTCACCTGTCATTCTTTCAAGGGTATCCCACAGCAGTGGGGGAATAATAGAACCTGTGGTTGGCTGATGATGATCTGGGACCCTGCCTGGAAGCCCTGAAGTGTTAACTTCAGAGCAACAGTTGTCAGAGGCCAAAGCTTGATGCAGAGTGGCCCTACTGAGTCACATGTTCCTAAGGGGATTCTGTCTTCTCTCTGCTTCTCCTCTAAGCTCTTCAGCTTTAGTACCTCTGAAAAGACTGGGAGAGGAGGACTTGGAAACTGAGTGCAGGGTCCATATTTTCCTGAAGACCTATGTAGAATGAGGTGTAGGGACATGCAGATAGAAGGACAAGTGTAATGGATGGTTTCTAATGAGTAAAAAGCAAAAGAACTCACTACAACCTTTAGTTGTCATCTTGCAATGAGCAAGAGTGTCCTTGTTCCTCACAGACCTACAGTTGTTATAATCAAAGAGCCCTAAGTCATCATTTGGCACCCTGCTTTGCCTCAGGTGGCAATGAAATAGTGTGGGCCTCCCCTCCCTGAGACCTGCTGGCTTAGAAGCATCCTCTGACTCAGCTCTACCTGTAAGATCTCAGCAGACCATTGTCCATGGAAGTGGGGGAGGCAGAAGCCTGCCAGAGGAAAAGCTGTGATGCACCACCCCAGCAGAGTAAACAGGCCTGATGTCTGTTGCACGGAGCTGAAGAGAAATGGATCAGAAATCCACCTCCTCACTATGGAGCTGCAGACTCAGGGGCCCTCAGTATTCGGATGTGATTTTCCCACAGAGATGTTTTTACAGCTGTGGTTAATGTGTGACTAATCCTTACAGTGGAGTAACCACACAACCACTCCTCAGAGCTGGGCAAGCACAGGGAGCTGTGCTCCAGAAGGAGGGGTTTTATTTGAAAACAGAAATGGTGACATCCGAAAATAATACTTAAAGCCAACACCACTTTGGAACAGAGCTCCAATCATTTGCGCCATGCCCAGGAAACTTGCAGCTAGGCTCCAGTTTACCTACACAACAAAAAAAACACAAACCACCTCCCACCAACAATAAACAGTTCAAAGGCTTCTGTTTTCAGGCGGCTGCTATCAAACATTAACAGCAATATTTGAGCAGGAAGAGCAGACTCAACCAGCACTTTCAAGAGCATATGCAAACTGCCTTTTCCTCTAGTAGCACATTAATAGCAATAATAATAAAAAAAGCCACATTTTAAGTCTGCATAAAAGGCAGGTAAGGTGGCTCCAGAACAATTGTATCTTCCCCTCTGCCACCCTGAGAACAGTAAATCATTAAGAAGACCTTCTTGACCTATTGCTCTGGGTCATGAAGATTGAACACTCAGCTGCTGTTTTTAAGTTATTCATAAAGTCAGCTTCAGAATGGATGTACTGAAAATGAGAAGGGGCCAATTACTCCACTGGTGGGGCTGTGTGCTGCATGTAGCTGCATGTACTACTCCGTTCATGTGACAGTCCCTGAAGGGTTGGACAAAACCTGGTGCCCATTTAGAGCTGGGCTGTGAAGGCCTCTGATCATAGAGGATGCATGGTGAAGATGATTTCTGATTGCCAGCAAAGGTAGCCTTTCAGATATCCTCCAGGTACAGATGGATAAGTGATTAGATGGGCCATCTGCTCACTGGACTGTGATAAACACAGGCTTTCTCTTTTTACTCAATCTCACCTTTATTTGCAGGGCTTCTAATCTGTGGGGTTTTGTTGGTTTTGTTTTGTTTTGAAAATGTTCTTTTATGGCCTCTTGAGATTTTTTCAGCTTTAATTCCCATTGGTTTGATTTTGATCTGCACAGACAATATCCTAAGTTTTAACAATTTACAGCTTTCCTCTGCTAAGGCTTTGCATGAGGCAGTCTGGCTGCATCTGTTAGAACAAGAAGACCCATCCCTGTGTGATTACTTTAGGTCCCACACTGGCTCCCATGCAGTGGGGAATGGCATCCAGCACATCACCCAAGCAGGGCAGCATCAGGCTTAAGAACAGCATGGGCTTGTTCATGTAGTGTGGCACAACAGCCTGGAGCATCTCCCAGAGGAGCAGCCCCTTGCTATCAGCACATTCTAACTCCAAAGCTGATGGAAGCCACCACCTTGCAGAAAAGAAAGAGACCTTGTTCAGAAGCTGCATTTCTCAGTTACTACTGTGCTTCTGCTGGTATTCAAACCCTCTCCTTTCAGAAAGAAATGCAACCTGTTTCACTGCCCTAGGAAAGCAGCTAGCCAGTCACTGAAGACATGAGTTCTCAGACTTTGTTTAGATGGAGAAATGCACTGGTGGCATTAGAAGAAGTGTGTTCTGTGTTGCCCAACTCCTTTCCTCAATGGCTCCCCCAGTCCTTAATCACCCTCTGAAGCTCCCAGCTCAGTGTACAGGAGGGATTTAGCTGTTTCTTGCCTGTCACTTCCAGAGTTAAGGCAGGTGTGACAGTCTTCAACAGAGGATTTTTGGAGGTCTTTGTGCCTGCATACGATTGGGAAATGTTTTGCATACCTGAGTGGTACCTGTACCACAGTCTGGGGACCCCTGAATAAGCACAGAGCTGCTCTGATGGTTGTCCAAGAACCTTCTTACAGAGCAAAGTCCCGTGGCATTAGTTGAACTGGAACAGCTGTGTTCTGAGACCCACTATCTATCCTCATTACCTGACCATGTGAAAAAACACAAACCCCCTAGATGCCTGCCCCTAGAGCATGTTGGGAAGCACCATGTCAACTTGT
Source organism: Ceyx melanurus (assembly GCA_024611195.1). Taxonomy (NCBI): domain Eukaryota; kingdom Metazoa; phylum Chordata; class Aves; order Coraciiformes; family Alcedinidae; genus Ceyx; species Ceyx melanurus. The sequence continues at coordinate 27,551 of JANHGL010002673.1, read as the reverse complement.
TTCTTAAATACCTCCAGGGTTGGTGATTCAGCCATCTCCCTAGGCAGGTTGTTCCAATGCCTCACCACTCTCCCCATAATTTCTTCCTAATATCTAATCTAAACCTCCCCTGCTGCAACTTCAGACCATTTCCCCTGGTTCTGTCATTAGTAACTAAGGAGAAGAGGCCAACATCCACCTCTCTACAACCTCCTTTCAGATAGTTGTAGAGGACGATGAGATCCCTGCTCAAGCCTCCTCCAAACTAAGCACCCAGCTTCCTCAGCCTCTCATCATACAACTTGTTCTCTGAGTCCCTCACGAGCTTGGTAGCTCCTCTGGACACGTTCCAGCACCTCAGTGGCTTTCCTATAATGAGGGGCCCAGAGCTGAACACAGCACTCGAGATGAGGCCTCACAAGAGCCGAGTACAAGGTCACCATAACTTCCCTTCTCCTGCTGACCAAGCTGTTCCTTAGAGTGGTCTACTACTTCTTCCTGGATTATGGGGGGGTTGTACTGTTCACCATCCTTATCTTCAAGCTCAGGAGGCTGAACACCATGGGAGCAGTTGGTTTGACCACTAAAGACAGAGGCAAAGATCACATTAAGTATCTCAGCCTTTTCCTCATCATTGGTTGCAATGTCCCACCCCCACATCCATTAAGACATGGATATTCTCCCTCGTTCTCTACTGTTGATGCACTTGTAGATACTTTTTCTATTGTCCTTTATGTCAGTGGCCAAGATGAGTTCCAGCTGGGCTTTTGCCTTCCTATTTCCCTCTGTGTATAATCTGACAAGATCTCTGTACTCCTCCTGAGTTGCCTGGCCCTTCTTCCAAAGGTGGTAAACCCTCCTTTTCTTCCCAAGTCCCACCAAAAGGTCCCTGTTCTACCAGGCTGTCCATTTTCCCTGCTTTTTAACCTTACAACACATGGGGAAAGCCTTCTCCTGGGCCTTTAAGATTTCCTTCTTGGAGATTGCCCAACCTTCCTGGACCCCTTTGCCCTTCAGGACTGTAGCCAACAGGACTTTCTCAACTAGTGTTCTCAACAGTCCAAAGTCTGCCCTCCAGAAGTCCAAGGTGGAGGTTCTGCTAACCACCCTCTTCACATCACTAAGAATTGAGAACCAATTCATGATCACTAAGCTCAAGACAGTCTCTGACCACCACATCTCCCACCAGTCCTTCTCTATTTGTGAAGAGGAGGTCGAGCGAGGCTCCCTCCCTGGTAGGCTCATCTACCAGTTGTGTCAGGAAGTTATCTTCCATACACTCAAGATAGTGAGGAAGAAAAAAAAGGTAAGAGGAGAAGGGTTTTTAAAAGGTCTTTGTATTCTTTGCATAAACTGTTGTCTGAAAGACATCCTGCTGGCTCAGGAACATTTCACACCATAATCTCCCTGAACATCAAACTTCCTATTTAGTCCATTTTCATATATTGCTCCCACCATTAATGGAAGGATTATCAAGATTTTGAATTATTTCAGTGTTTATACTGAAAAAAGTTTCTTTTTTTTTTTTTTCCCTTGATCCCATGTTATTCTTTAGCCTAAATTGCTCCTCCCTGTCTCTGTATTGTCCTGTACCATGACAAGCATGCAGCCAGCCACTGTAGGGCATGTCAGTCTGCATTGGCCCAAGCTGAACAAACCTAACACTGTTTACTGTGGGAAGAGACTCTGTATTCCCACATCATTTTAATGTTTTTCCTGCGTTCCCAGAATAAATTAGTCCTACAGCATGCAGGTGATGGTAAGCAAAGGGCTCACTAGCACTTTGTGTAACGATACTCACCATGCTGAAAATTCTATTTGGTAGAAATGCCTTGGGTACTATATCCTGCTTTTTGGGTTTTTTTTTCCCCTTTCTACAGGTGCATCACACAGATAATTATCCTAAGACTGACTAATTCACCAAGCCCTTTCTTCCCTTCTTTTACTCCCAGGGTAGAGCAGAAATTTTTGTTACCCACTGCAATGCCTGACCTTGTCCTGTTGAAAATGATCTTAATTGATACTTGTCAGAACATTACAATACTCTACTCTTGATATTCCATACTGTTGAACCTGCCCAAATTCCCAACAGTGATTGTAATTCCATGTAGTCCCTTCTAATTCAGACAATTTTTAGAATGATATCCCCAAAATGAGGTCTTTTCTTCCTACCCACTTCCTGACCAGCAGAGCCTCCTCCTTAACCCATTCCTCACCAGTTTACAATTCTTCCACTAATCCCCAGCTTCCCCCTTTTGATTATTCATTTTCTTTATGGCACTGATAAATTGCTTTACTGAGATTCAGTTAGAATAGATAAGACTTTGACTGAATAAAACTGCTACCAAAAAGCAAGAGATCTGCTTGGTTTGGCTCAATCCATTTTATCCCATCTATCAGCATCCCATCTTTTTACTTTTCTATCTGCTAGATCCTTTTGTAAGGTCCTGCACACTGCTGTGGCTGTATCTTTTCTCCCCTCTTTCCTTAGTGCAGACACTGCATTTCATTTTCTGCAGTAGAATTGCTATCCTCTAATTTGACAAGCTTATTAAAAATACCATCCGTCAGGCTTCCAGTTTCATGAGCTAAACACCACCCTGGAATGCCAAGTAACTATTTGGTTTCAAGCCTCTATTTTATCTACTGCATATTTAGAGGTAGTTTTTTAATAGTTTTGTTGCTACCTTAAATAGAACAAATTTCTCCCTGCACCTTTATTCCACTACTCATTTTCATCAATATATATATCAGTGCTGCTGAAGACTCAGATTAGGCATTTATGAAATGTCTGAAATAGTTTTTCTTCTCAGTACCCCCATAGAGCAGACATTTTTCCCCCTCCTGTTCTCTATTTCAATTAGAAGATTATACAGCCTTTTAGATTTGCTTTAGCTTCCTTTATAGGGTCTAATGCAACCTGACAAAGTGAGAATTGCATGAAGTCCTCCTCTTCTGGTAGTTTGCCTTCCTTGACATTCAGTGCAGTTACACCCTCCAGCTCTTCTTTCCAGAACAAAGAAGGGGTCAGACTTTCTGCCAGCCACATTCTTTGCATCTCAGTTGTGAACAAGAACAAATGTGGTAGTTGCTCCAGCATGGATGAAGAAGGTCAGGAAGCACAGTGAACAGAAACGTGACTTGGGAAAATCCAGGCTAACCTGTGCCAGAATACAGAGGCAGACTACCCCTTCTACAGATCATTCTCTCTCAATCCAGTGGAGGTTTTCCCAAGTGCATGCTGAGGATCAGACACTCCATTCATTTCACATGTAAAGGTTTTCACACTCAAAATTTCCCACTTCCCTCAACAAGTTGTTTTTTCCTCTCCCTGACACCTTAACTTCCCACATAATCACTGACTGGAGAAGTGGAAGCCAAAGTCTTGGGAACTCACAAGAAAGAGAATACACAACAGGTAAGACACTGCTATGCAAAACAATCACCTCCCATCTTACACAAGCTTTTTACCCCCTTCAAGGGACTGGCAAAGCTGGCATGTAGTTAGAAAGCACGTGCCAGCTTTGTTTAGTCTTCTAAACTCAACCCTTCAATCTTTTTGCCTGATCTCAGTACCTTCTGATTACCAAGGTTCCTTCAATCATTTTCTTATGGGAATCACAGGCCACATGGCTCTAGTGTAGGCAAGAGGAAATTATAAACTAAAAATACACTGGCTAGTGCACAGAACCAAAACAATAATTTTCTTGCAGCGTTTTACATGAAAATTGTATAAGCTGCAGTAAGAGGCACCCAGACAGGCAGCAGCTTTTGTCTTTCCTATTTTGTGAAGGACATATTCCTTTACTTCTGTTTTGCTCCATCTCCTCCCACACAAGCTGTAGCACCCTAGTGTACTTGATGCTGTAGAACAGCAACTTGACAGGCCTGCTCTGTTCTCCCTCCTTGAAGGTACCAACCATCTCCACCTTTGTCTTGGGAAGCACATTTTAATACAAAAACTTGGAGCTCAGCTCAAACTCCCTGAGGCACAAGGCAGGTAGTAATTTTTTTTCCCACCTTTTTGGGGATGCACAAGTAAGGGGAGCTCTCAAAATCAGAACCAGCATGAAATGCTGCAGAGCTCCAGCAGATTTCATTCAAGTCTCCACTACAGTGCATTCACATCCCACACCACTGCCTCAGGATAGAGCAGCTCACCAAAACCTGGGCATCCAGGGCAGGGTAAGAGGGAAGCAGGCCACTCTCACACCCTTCAAATTCTGAGCTGATCCCCCATATGTTTAGCACCAAAGTGCACATTTCATACTTGGAATCCAACTTCTTGGGAGTCTTAAAAACCACATCTACTTTTATGAAGTTATTATATAGAGTAACATTCACAGATCAGACATATTCTTGCCAAAATGCCATTTATTGCAGTATACCTTTACATGGCATACAGATAACCAAATGTTGGGTCTTCTGTTAAAACTTGTATTTCATTTGTACCACTTAAATAACACAGAATGTCATGTTTGTTTCACAAACTGTCAGTTTATAGACTACCAAAATATACATTTTTTTTTCCTTTCCCCCTAGCAAGGTTGTGAGGTACAACTGAACTTTTACCACTTTATCTTCCTGTGCTTTACAAGAACTTTTTCATAGATAAAACCTATCAAACAACATTTCTACATTCCTATACAAAGCAAAGAATTACAGCTGAAATTAACACCGTCCGGTCATTGTATTAACCTATAAAAATTCATTCAATTTTTAAAAAAAAAAAAAAAAAAAAAGACTTATTGGACTTTGCAGCTTTATGTAAAAGCAGCCAGCTACATGTATGCACAAGTTTTCCCTGTGCATAACGAAGAGTCTGGAATCAAGTGGTTTGTTTTTTTTTCTTGGGTTTGCAGAGAAGGCACCAAATTTTGGCTGCATAGCAGCTGAGGAGTGTTTTATACTTCATTTAAATTACACAAGTTTTGCTGTTAGCATGCACCATTTATACCAACTGTTGCAATATTCCCAGGTATTTCTCTGATCATTCCCTCTGGCTCAACAGTACAAATATTTATATCAGTTGTAAACACTCCTCTACCCACCCCACACCTTCTGCCCCGAGTGATGAGGAACTGAACTTGCAAGAAGCTAACCAAAGGCAGAGCAGATTCAGGCTTGTGCAGAACCCCACACTTTTCTTACTGGGGCTGAAACAGCCTGGAGAACTCCAGACCCTCAGCAAGGACTCAGTGCCTCACGTCGTGACAGCACACTGACCACCAACAGCTTCAGGCACCTGGACTTCCATCAGGAGGTGCTTTTTGGCCCTTACTAGTCAGACATCCCTGGAGCTGCTTCTCTCCAAAGTGCAGGAACAGCTTCTGGAGAGCCATTCTGGAGTTGCCAAGTCAAGCACACGACTGTTGTGTGTATTTAAGGCCATCTACACTTAGACTTGTTTCAGATGCTGCACTTCTCTGCTCCTTAGCTGCCAAGTCACAATATGCTGCTTGCTACCTTCCACCCCCTGTGCTGAGAGGTATCCTGTGGCACAGGCAGCAGAGCACGTTTGAGACACCCTCTGTAAGCAGTGCACAGAGAGGCAGGTGCCACAACACACCAGCACTCACCTGGTGACTGCACAGCAGCTTGGGGAGAGAGCATCTGCAGCACAGCAGCCCAGATAGATTTGGCACCTCAGAAGGCATCTCTGAGATGAAACTGCTTAGAAAAAAATAAATCTATTTCTTACCTAAGCCTAGAAAGAGCAAGAGGGTAGTGGGACAGTCTGATGCTAAGGGGTCTCTGGGGTTTGTTTTATATTAGTGAATGTACCAACAGCTTAGGAGCTGGTTCTGAGTATGGGATAATGCTTCCAAAATAGAAGTTATTTTAAGTCATGCAACAGTCATTTGCTTGTCCTGCCTATCCTGCCCCTCACATCTCCTTTCACTAGAAGTCACATTCAACTTGATGTATCACAGGCATTAAGTGCTCCAAATATGGCAGTTAGAAAGAGCTAGAGGACTGCTGTGTAGCACGTCTGCTCAGTGCAGCCATCTGCTACACCTGAAACACATCTATGAGTTAAATAGAAAGAATCCCTGCTATACAGAATTTGAGCACTGGTAATTGTTTATTCTTGCTAGCCCTTTCCCCAAGTACCAAGAGGTTTTATACATACAGTGCTCCCTTATCCTCTCCCAACTGCCTGCCCCAGCAGTCTTTAGATAAACCAAAATGAGTTTAGGAACTTGCAGTCCCACTTCTGTTTGAGGAAAAAAAAAAAATTAAAAAGAGTTGTGCAAGAAAGCAGGGAATGTTCCATGAATCCAGACCTACTTTGTAGTTACAAAATTTCCAATGGCAAAGTGGTAAGGTCAAAAATCCCAATGATCATATGGCTTAAGTTTAATGCAAAGCACACTAGGAGATCCACGTGCAGGGAGAGAAGAGTCCAAGAAAGATGGAATAAGAAGTGTCCTGAAGATCAGTGTCTATGCATAGAATTCTTCTTGTTTGTGTGGTTTTTGGTATCCTCCATTGGACTGTTTTGGTTCATCCAGTGAGTAGCTGCCTTCATCTTTTTTCTTCATTCTGTACAGCATGAATGCAACTAGAAACACTGCAAACACCAAGCCTACCAGTCCTCCAGCAATAACACCTAGAAGAGGGGGAAAAAAAAAGACAAAGTTACTCTCAACATCTCCCTGCATAATGCTTCTATGTTTGCAAGCTCCAGATTGTTCCTTACTGTGCAGTCCCCGGCTTCATGACTTCCAGAAATTAATTTGTCCTTTTGCCCCCTCCCAAACCAGTCACCCTGCCATTACTGTTCATCTTCATGAGGTGAACCTAGAAAAGCACATCTCCCACCAGACCATGCTCCAAAGTGGCAAGGCTGTGAGTGTTCGACTCTAGGAACCTGATCCAGGAGCACTAGAGCAGTTTTACTGTCATTTTTGAGACAAGTGGAGGAATAGGTTTAAACATAACATTCCAACTAGCAGTGGTTGCTTTGATTTCAGCAGATTAATATTTGCCCTTGTTAGCATTCTGACAATGCAGAATCATGAACCCTCAATTCAGAGGTCTAATGTAAAAGGTTGGTATCATGCTCAGAGCTGTACTCGCAGAGCTGCAGCTTCTGCTGCCTGGAAGACTCCTGGAAGAGTCTGGTTTTTATCAGCTAGAAATCCAAGATATCAGGTACCTCCAAGAACTTCTTTTCTGTCCATAATTCCCGAGGCTCCTGCAGCTTTGGCATTCCTCCCAGAGTCAGCCAGTACTTCTGAATTCTGGGTGGGGACCAAATCCTCATCTTTAGTCAAGACAAAGTCTCCCTGTTGGGACATACAAGGCAGGTTAGTCATGTTTCTCAGCCTGTTACTGAAGACAGTTTACACAGCTTTGTTTTTTTCTCATCTAAAACCCTCCACTGATATAAACTACTAAGTCAATCACTGGTTTTGGTAAATTATCACACTCCCATGCAAAGCCAACATCCTACATACTACTACAGCATCTCCCTGGGAAGGATGCCTAAAGTCATCAGTTCTCACCGGGTCTCCAGAGCCATCTTCAGAAACATCCTCATGGGCAGGAACAACGTTCTCTGGAGCTGGTGTGGGGGTGGCAGCGACGTCTCCCTTGTGAGGGATGGTGGAATGGGGCTCAGGCCGAGCTCCAGTGTCTGGCACATCCGAGCTGGGGATTTGAGGCTGGAGCTCACGGACCGTGCCCGAGGCTTCTGAAGAAGTTACATGAACCACGGAAGGCGAGTGAGTAGTGGGACTTCTCACTGTTGTAACTGCATCACTGGCTGGCTTCTCACTGGGCGAGCCCAGGATGCTTCCTTCATCCCTCACAGCTACTACTGCCTCCTCTGTCACTGCACTACTGGTTGCAGAAGGGGATGCTGCTTCCTTCTCAGTCCGGCTCTCGGTGCCGGCAAACGGCTGCTCGCTGGAATCCTTCGGTGTTGCCAGTGATGAGGAATTCGTCTGTTCTCCTGGGATTCTCCAGGTGTGGGGCTGGTCAGTCAGGGGACCTGCAAAGTGAAACAAACCAAACCATGTTATCCTTGGCCAGTTTAGTGACCTAGTACTAGTATCTTCAGGAGGATGCCTAACCTGCGTAGCTGTTACCTGTACCAACAGCTGTTCAGTTTGTGCTTCCTTATCCTTTTCAGTGGAATAAGCAAGGGACAGCCCAATGTGTTACTCAGCAATACTGTCTTAGTCATCTGCTTCTCTCCCCAGGCACCAGTGCTAGTCATTCGTGGAAAGGTCAACAAGGGGGACATCTGCTTTCAGTACACTGGATGCTCAGATGGTTACTGTACTCTTCCCGTAAGTATTTTTTGATGCAGAGCAGTCACTCATACACTCAACCCTTTGAGTCACTGGCACATTTGGCACTGATTGCAGGGCCCTATTCCTGTAGAATTTTAAATCTCAAATACAAACATGTTGCTGGAAGGAGGAAGGATACCATGCTTTAGCTTTCAATAGCTCTTTCCTCAGCAGCATCTCCTCGGCTTCATCACTAAGCACCAAAGGTCTCTTATGAACATAATCATTCCAATAGACTTTTTCCCCACCCTAACCCCTCCCTGTTTCACTTTTTAAAAATTATGGCCCATAGGAACTTGCACATCTGATGACAGAAAATTTTCACTCGATGTAGGGTTGGGGCTTCCACATTCTCAAATGGTATCTCCTGCCAGCTTGTAAGAGAGACCAAAGGCCCTTCTTGTAGTCTCTCCAACGAGCACAGAATCGCTCCAGTTTCATAACACTGTTCATGCAATCTCTCATATTAGCAGTCACATGGAGCACAACCTACCTCTGCTCCCTTTCAAGTCACCTATAACTCATTTTCTGCTAATTGTTGGTATCTGAAGCAATACAAGATTACTAGATTAGGCTCTTGTTCTGTTACAAATTCTCATATTCTGGGGCGAGCAGCTTATCAAGATCTCAACTGCCACGTTCTGGAAGGATCAGGCACTAACAGTACAAGTCTTAATAACTCACCTGCACCTGAACCTGAGAATGCATCATCGTCATCACCAGATGAATCAAGATCTTCAGGAGGAAGGTTCACATTTGTAGTTTGCTTTAAAGAGAACAGGAAAAGGTGTGTTAGTGATGAGATAACTAAGTTAGCATGTTGCTTGCATGGAGTCCTTTAAGGGCTCTTGAAGGTTACACAGACTTTCTTTGTTCAGATTGCATTTTTTCTTCTTCTTTGCATCCCCCCTCTGTAAGAGAGTAGTTCTGGTTACTCTGGTCGGGGTCTCACTGTCCCCCTTCCCTGCACTGCTTCTTGCTTTGGGAAAGAAGAAAGAAAGGAATCCCTTCAGAGCTGCATCCTGGTAGCAGCTGATGTGGAAGATCTTCCACAACATATTATTTTGCTTCAGGTTCTGACTGCTCAAGTCTTTGCTATCTACCAGCTACATCACCTGTGAATTACTCCATTAGTTCTAAGGAGCAGAAGGGAATGGGGGACAAAGTAGTTTGGCTTCTCTGCCTTTTTAAGCCTTTCCAGCACTGTTCCAATACCTGAAAATACAACATTTATCTGGAAGTAAAACGAGATTCCCTTTTTGCAAGTGTGGGCACTCAGACCAAATAAATCCTGAGTCAGAAGCCAGGCTGTAGGAGAATACAGCCCTGAGCTTTCTATCCCTCGAGCGGTACACTAACCAACCCTGAAGTTCAGGTGCTGAAATAAGAGACCAAATCCCTGTTCTGCACCTGCTTGTCATAACACACGACATTCAAAGCAGTTCAGGACATCCAAAGATGACAACACTGAGTAAAGCAGAGGGATTACTTCATGCACCTTGTTGGCCCCTGCTGTGTACACTTCACAGTCCCTAGCAGTACAACAGGCTTGACTCTCAACTCATGAGCAGCCCCAGGTTCACTTCTGCAGGGCTGCCATTACCTCACCAGTCATTCTCCCTTCTCAGATTTAAACTCCAAGCCCTGTAAGTCACTTCTTCCCATTTTCATAATTCCTCATGCAACTACATTCATCTTTTTCCAGAATTCTGACTTCTACCCCATTCTCCATATGCCCTTATCATCCTCTTCCAGCTCTGCCCCATCTGCAGTTTCAGGAGATACTGCACTGCATCATCCAAGCTGATCATGGTTCTCTCTGGAGTGTGAAACCTCTGACATCTAAAAAGAACATACATTCTTGGCAGCTTTGCAGCCAGGCCTGCTCTATCTCTCTAGCTTGCACTAACACAGCATCACTTAAAAATGCCTGAACCATTCTCATCCTAGGAAGAGGTTAGCCAGCACTACTTATGTCAAACAAAGCAATTTGAGTTCTTTCATTGTCCATTTGTTGCCTACACGGCTGTATTTATTGGCCCTCTCTCCTTTTCATTTCTTTAAGTTACCAGGTTTATCCCATTTCCTCTTCCATCCTTAATACCTCACCCATTCCCCTGATTGCCACAGAACAGCTCCTTCCTGAGGTGGTTAACTAGCCCATAAATTCAACCTTTCTGAACACAAGTGTCCAAGCTGCCACCAACCTCATCAGGCACAAGATCTTACCCCTTCTAGGTGGTCACTGTAGTTAGATGATTTAAAAACCAAAAGAAGATAACGAAAACCAAAAGAAATAAAATTGCCATTAAGTTTTTTAAACATTTTCCTTCTCAAATGGAAAAAAACCCAACCAAACCCAAACAACCAAAAACCACAAAAAAACCAAAACCAACGAACAAAAACACAACCACCAAAAAAACAACAAAAAAACCCCAACAAAATCAAACCATTTCTCCTCAATCTTCTACAAGCATATTTTCAGAGTCATTTCTAACAAGAAATTGTCCTTCAGTCTTTTGTTTGCTGCACACTACGAAGCAATTTGGATTTTTAGATTTCCCCTGGTTGATTCATTGTGCTTTTGCACTCACCCGTGGCCAGAAGGTCGGGCAAGTACTTCCTCTGTGTCTGCCTTCTGGAGTCACGCTGGCTGATATCACTGCCCTTCAAACCTTAACGACTACAGACTGCTGGAAGAACTGACAGGCTTCCCAAACTCTGCTCCCTTGAGCATCTTTCCAGTACAATCACAAGTTAAGTCAGACTTCAGAAACTGCAGTTTTGGTTGGTGGGGGGCTGGGGAGCACTTTTCTCCCTCCTTCCTTGCAGTAGCAACCACGATCCTTTGTTCTCCCACTCTACTTGTTTTGAGTGCAAAAGGGGTGGTGCATTCTCCTCCCAGTGGGAAAACTCTTACCTTGAAGCAGTTAGAAAACACTCTCCAGCTTCTTATCAAAAAAAGGGACTGACTATACAGTTTAAGATATATACCATATACCTTTATCTAGAATTGAGACTAACTCCCCTCCAATCTGAATCTTCAGGGGTAGCTCTTATGGGATTTCCAAGAACACCCAGACAGATGTGGTAGTCTGGAGACCTTAGCAACACTCTTGAAATGACCACAGACTGTCAAGAAATTAAATAGTAACTCTTGATCTTGGCTACCAGACCTGCACCCCTTCCCCTTGTGGGGCTAATGGATGAGGCTTGTTCAGTCATGCCATGTCTGTTTCTTCTTACCCAGCGTGTTCAGCCAGCCTACCCTCACACCTTCCCAGGCTGCTGCACCTTCTATTTCTCTCTAGACTTTCTCATGGGATTGTTTGAATCCTACTTTGATTCCTGTATATTAGCAGGGATAGCTAGGCCCTGCCCCAGAGGAGGAAAGTCCAGTGCAGACCAGTCTAAACCAATGCAGACCCACGCTGTTCCAGTGTAGAGTTGCCCAGCTGCTGCTCAGCAGCCACCCTGCAAACATGAAGGGAGGCAGATTCAGCCTGGTTCCTGCTCCCTAAGGATAGCTACAGTTCTTCAAGGAAATAATAGAAAGCATGATTCTGGATTAATAAAGTCTGCTTTCCACAGCATTATATGAGAACTTCGTGAAGTTGCACTAAATGTGTCCTTCTATTAGATGTCCCAAAGGGTGTTGTCCTGCTCCTCTAGGAGTTACAGCCTCTCCCTTTGACCAGCTGTTTTGAGGCCTGAGATCCAAGAGGGACTTTCTTTGCCCCAAACATTCAAGGAACAGCACAAGATTAGGCACATGTGGATACAGTAAGAATATCCACACAGTGAGGTAACTTCATGACATTGTCTGATTTCACAAAACACCAGCATCAAGGAACACTGCCCTAGTGTATGTAACTATACAGTGACATAGAGATCTCTTGCTCCACAGACCACAGCTTCAGTCACCATGAAAGGCCTTTCCTCCTGGCACCACTAAATACAAGTACTGCAGAAAGTTCATGCTTCTATAATGACCTGCTGCTGAAGGATGTCAGAGACAGCAAGGTTAACATGAAACACTGACTCAGGACAGTATCCAAAGGGATTGAACTAATTTGGGTTTGCATCAGGAAGATGGACCATGCTGTTTAGACAGCAAATACCTCATGGTCAAAGCTTTTCTGTGACCTTTTACTGCATCTGAGTAACACCAATGAGAAAGGATTTGATTAATTAAGAGGATTAGGGCCATGGAACACAGATTGAATCACCAGGTTGTGCTATCATATGAAAAGGCTGAAAATAAATCCCAATTTAAAGCAAGATTACCAACAACTTTGCTCAAAATTATATTATCAGCCTGTTAGATATAATTAGCTAATGTGGACATGCCTCTAGAAATTTCTTCCATCATCATCCATGTTATTTTAGCCTGCTGAGACTATTTATGGACCATTCACATTTTAATTGATGCCAGAGAGGTTGGATGAACACATTTAAGTTCAGGCAGTGGATCATCTGAAAAATCTCTGATGGCATCCCATGTATTCTAGTCAAAAATCTTTCAAGTCTTACACAGCACCTACAACATGTTGGGGTTTTTTAGCAATTAACAAGTTCTTTTTTTTGTTGTTGGGTGTGTTTTTATTTGGTTTTTGTTGTTTTGGTTTAGTTGTTGTGTTTTGATTTTTTTTCCCCTTCACCAGCTCAGGAAACTGATTAGAAATACCCTTGATATGGTGTCATTGAATTTGGTTGAATGCGAGGGGTAAAAATTTGAACAGCATTTTTGACATACATTAACCAGGTCCCATTAACCAGTGGAAGATCCCCTTCCCCAAGTATCAAAGCAGCCTGTTTAGGAGAGCCCCTGTGCAGACTGGCAGCCTCTGCTCTTGCTGAGCACTGTATTGTTGCAGAACAATAGTCATTCAGTTCTGCTGGGACAACCAGAAAGCTGCTTAGTGGCATCTTCAATTTAATCAAGAATGAGCCAGGTTTTTTTAACTCATTAACAATATTATTGGCTCCAGAAGTCAGACACACTTCACTTCCCCCCACCAAAAAAAACCCAAAATACACCAACCCAAACATCATTTCTAACTTTTCTTAAATCTTCGCCTTGGTTGCAGCATCAATTCACACATCTTTCTGTGCTTATCCCATCAGCTGCCAGAGCTCCCTCCTGCTACAGCAGGAGCTACAGTGAAGCACTCCTCGTGGAGATTTGTAGTTTATTAGTTGATCTCACCCCACCCAAACTGGGAATCACACTTCAATTTAGAGCCATAGTCGATTTAAAAGGAAACACCTTTTTTTCAAATTGCTCTTCAAGGTAAACAAACCCACTGTCTTTGCCACAAGCTGCCACAAACCCTAAACTAGATTAAGGATGAGTTCTATCCCACTCCAGTTAATCCAAATTAGTGATCAGCCTATTACAGTAGTGTTAACAAACAAAAACAAAAAAACACAACAAAAACCCCCAACCCTTGAAACCCTCCATTATCTGAATAATGCTGTTAAATTTGCACATTTGTTTCTCCTAATAAATCCCTCTTGTTCAGTTGAAAAGGAATGAGCTGGAATGAGTTCTCTCTAGACACCTCCCCAAGCATCCTGTGAGATTCTTCCAACTTAACAGGAAGCAAAACCAACATCTTGCTCTTGTTTAGAGACATGTAAGAACAAGACAAGCACTTGGTCTCTGTTTTGCCTACTAAATAGGATGCCAGAGCATCTAGAAAAAAAGACTTTCACAAGGACTTGAACAGCTCTAAAGTAAGCTCATCCAGAAAGGTCTGTCTTTGCTCTCTAACATCTAGAAAAAGGTGACAGCTAGTCCCTCTAACAAAAATGCTGTCTGAGCCAGAGCAGCCTAAAGACCTTCTAACCTCAAAATATTAATAGCAGTGTGTGGGAAGCCAAAAACACCTGCTGAAAGAAATTTTAGCTCTGTTTAACTGCAGAATATCAAGGTTTTTAGCCCACACACAATTAAGTCCAGTCCCAGATGTCCATGGTCTTCAGAGAGCTTAAATTGGTTAAAAGGGGGAAAAAAGAGGCAAAGAAAAACACTAAACAAAACCAAACACACCAACCAACCCCCCCCCAAAAAACAAACCCAAAATCAAACACACAGAAAACCCAACCAAACACCAGCATCCCCACCTCTCCCCCTCCTTCTGCAGGAACACTGGCTGCTCCCGTGAAGCTGACCATGCACACCTTCAATTTTAAGTCAGCCATAAATTCTGGAGTAGCTCAAACAGAACCAATGCTTTTATGTGGCAAGTGCAATGTGAAGCTTGTGTGCAGGCTCATCATCACTTCACATCAGAACTCAGCTGCAGCGTGGCACCCTAGCAGTTAATGGCTCTTTCAGTTGTTACTCCACTGCTCAGGATAAGCACCAGTGCTGCTGGGTGACCCTGCAGGTCAATGAAGTAGTTACCTTCCTAGAAGAGCCAATGATACAGACTAAAGAGCAGAAAGGCAGCTACAAACCATCTCAAACAGCCTAAATGGAAGCAGTACTTTTATCCCTGGCTAGTGTTTGGTCAAGGCTGTTCAAAAGATTACAACTACCTGCCCTCCTTTTTCAGATGATGTCATTTCCCCTCTCCCTCAAGGAGTTTTGCAGTGTTACCAACAGACTTCTGCATCCCCATCCTTCCATCCATCATTTTGCACCAACAGGAGCAAGGCTAGACGAGGGGAAGGGGTCAGGCAGCTTTTAACTGGAAATAAGGAATGAACACTCAAACACAAGAACTGTTTTTGCAGCAAGAGATACTCAAGCCAGTTATTCTGGCTGTTTCTCCATCAGATCATTATTAGTATAAAGAAACTTGGAAAAATAAGTTGAGTTCTTACTGGGTTCCTATTTTTGGCTGATGACCTCAGAGTGGGACTATCTCTGAAGGAGGGGTTCTAACTGCAACAGCAGTTGCTTTTGTTTGAAGCATGAACCAACCCATAATCACATGGTAGCTACATCTTGGCACTCGGGCTCTCAAGGCAGGGAGACACCTTCCAACACCTACTCAAAATAGGATGAGAGCTTTTAGGATCTATTGCACTGTAAGCAGAACAGATCAGACTGTAAACTCTGCCCAATGTCCACTAGGTTTTGATCCTCTTTTTCTGATGAGTTTTGTGGCCACATCTGTAGAAGAGCTGATCCTTTGAACAGAACACAGTGGCTCCCTGCATACAGTCCCAGCACTTCTAGAGGCTGACCTTTAAGTACCACACTATGGCCCAATCAGAATAAAGTTTTCTCCTTACTGTGACAAGGCAACTCAGTAAATTAAGTATGGCTAAAACACAGCAATCAACGTGCCAAGAGCAAAAACAACCAGCCTGTCACCAGCAGATTGGGTTTCACATTCTGCATCAGAGCCCTTTACCACCTCCCACAAGAACGTGTCTTTTCATGCTTACTGGACCATCCCCTGCATAGCTGCTCATGCAGCTTCATGGTGAACCAGATATCAGGGAACTGATCTGGTTAAAAAAAAAAAAAGGAATAAAAAATAAGGAAAAGAAAATAATGCAAAAAAATTTTCCAGCAGGACCAGTTTCCCAGTCCTGCTGAGTACATGAATGCACAAGTGTTTGTATTGGCACAGGGCACGGTGCAACAGCCAGAGCTGCTTAAGCAATTCAGAGAGAATCACACCCACCCACCCCCCATCTGCCCCATGGCAGGGGGGCAGCATCAGACCCTGGCAGTGCTGTGGGTTCCAGAAACACCCATCAACCCCTGCCCCTCAACCAGCAGCTGACTCAAAGGGCTGTGCAGGAGCAAGGAGAGGGGTTGCAGGAAGAGCTCTCTCCTGCAGTGTTTGTTCACTACAGATAAGGTTTGTTCTGAAGTCTGACAACAGTGCTTTGAAGTCCTCCTTGACCTCTTAAACACAGCAGCAAGGGCTAGATAATCTCTTCTTCAGAAAAGCAGCCATTTTAGTTTTTTTGTTGGGCCACCTGAACTTTACAGGAGGCCAAGAACCATTGCAGTTTAGTACTGGACAAGGAGTATATTGCACACCTTTAGCAGAGAGGGCTGAGCAAAGCCAGAGGTAGCTGGAGGCCAACTGGGCTATGGACTCCACAGCTGGGGAAGCTTGTGGCCATGCAACACACACAGCATCAGTGCCAAGACACCACTCCTTCATGCTGCTAGGAGTGTAGAGCACCACACTGGTTCAGATACAGAGAAGCTGAACTGCCTCCCAGTTCTCTCAGACAACTCCACCAGAAGTCTGGCAGGGCAGAGAAGCAAGTTACAGGTTTGTGCTCCTGATTTCACACCTGGAGGATGTATCAAACCAATTACCACACACTTCTTCCACTCATGCCAACCTGATCCTTCCAGCCAAGCAATCCAGCTCAGACCAAAGACTGAATCTCACCAAAGGGTCAACACAGACATCACGGACAAGCACTCTACTGTATCAGGTGCAGGTTGTCACAACATGGTCAAAAGTGGGGTACCTTTTGTCTCCTACGTTCAAGGCAGCCTGTGTTTTGAAGATGCAGTCTAATGGGAAAACTCTTTTCCCTGCAGCTGATCCCATGAGAAGCAGCCAGTTCAGTTTTATGCTGTAAATGCTTTTCTTTAAGGAGCCTCCCCTGCAGCCCTTTAACCTGCTTGACAGTTCAGACTCTCATTTCTTCAGATAGACCAAGAAAGCCACAGTCAATGTAAATGTCAGAGTTGTGCAAAGTAGGCACAGGTCAGTGAGGCCATACAGCCAACAGCTCCAGCTCATCCTGGGCAATTCATTTCCCTCTGTTTCAGCTGGCTTGAGAGATAGCTGAGTAGAGAGCTGCATGAGCCAAGACCAGGCAAACCTAACTTGTCTTGAAACCCTCCAACTTAAAAATCACCATCACTTTTTACTTTCCAGGGTAGAAAAAACAGAAGAGAATATTCAGTCTCAGAGCCCCAGGCAGTTCATCTGCTTGTTTAGAAAAGCACAGCCAGAGAATTGCTCATTTTCACCCAAAGTCAGCGGTGGGTTCCCCATCTCAGGAACCCCAAGGAAGCAAGGTCAGAAGAGGGGAGGATGCTGCAGGTCAGGAAATATTTATGAAATGGAAACCCATCCAGCAAAGGACTCTAGTAGCCCACTGTCCATGCCTACCAGTAACTGTAACATAGATGGATGTGATCCTTCTGATGGAAGACAACACTGGAAGTGACAGGATCCAAGACCCCTGCTGCTTCTTCCCTCCCACAGTAGCACAGCCACGTGTCCCCCAACCACCACATATTCTGACATGGCCACTTGTGGACGTGGCTGGTTCATAATGTGTAGGGTGACTGTAGCACACAGCAGCCCCTGCTCTGGAGTTCAGGCAGGTGAAGTTGAGCATCTCACCTCAGACAAGTCATCATCAGTTATAGCCACCCAGAGACTGGACTTTCTAGTGTTGCCCTCCAAAATTTATCAACATATGGACCTTATGTCTTCAGCAGCAGTCCTGGCAAAAACAGCCCCTATCCTTAGCCAATACTTCCCATCCATGGGTTTCACCTATATTGCCATGAACAGTCTCACCTGCACCTGGGTACACATTCTTTGTCATTCCATCTCTTGCCACCCACTCACCCTGTCTTATGAGATCAGCCCTTAAAACTGTCACTGGAATGAAACTCTCTACAGCACCACTGAGACAGCCTGGCAAGCACACCAGTGTGTTCATGCTGCCTCACAGCTCCATGACAGTACACAGGGGCTGGAGAAGCCACTCTCCCCTCCGAGAGCTAAGAAACAACCCAGCTCCCAGCAACGCAGTCCAGGCAGCATTACAGCCCCACGACTGATGAATGTAGCCCAGGAGTGGGTTTGACAGAGGGCTGCAAAGCAGCCAGTGTCTCCATTCATCCTATCTGCCACTGTAGGTGGGTCAGCTCAAACTGGCCAGTGAGCAGCTGAAGGCTGTGTGCCAGGGTGCTAAGAGGGTCAGCCCTGCACAGCCCATCACTGCAGAACAGAGTGCCAGCCTGCAGCACACCAGCATCAAGACACAAGAAAGGCAGTAGAAGGACTTTGGCCACACAGAAGCACAACTTTGTTTTTTCATCTTCAGCCATTCAGTTCAGTCCCAGCTAAGAAACAGGAGACTTGTCTATAGGAAAGCACCATGTGGTCTAGGGCATCTCAGGTCTTCAGATTAGGCTGGTGGCACACCATGAATCACTGATACCTCTCAGCAGCACCAGGAGAACGTGTGTGCCTCTGGCCCTAGGGAAGCCTGTTTCCTGGAGACAAATGCCATGTAACTTGGCTGGTGGAACTCCTACCCATTTCAAATGAGCTCCAGGACAGTTGTTGTGTGATTAACAAACTACTAGAAGCAATGCTACAGCAGCATGAGTCCTCTGACCTGAGCAGATGTGTTCCCAGAAGTCAGAAGTGACCTCATCACCATGCCACACAGTGTTTTGAGAAGAGAAGCTTTTCTGCTTCACCTGAAGGGAAGACAACATGCAGCCAGGAATACTTCCTGCGTTCAGGAATCATTATCAGGCAAGAGGAGGTATGACAGCCTTTGGTATCCAGGCACATGGCTAGGAGAAGACCCAAGTTCTTATCTCAATCCTGGGAGTTTCCTTCCTCTCCTTGAACTCCAGCAATTACCTAGTGTGAGATATGCCAAGGAGCCAGGGGTCAAAGCTGCAAGATCTTCTTGAAGATTCACAGAAGTGTTTTCACTCTGTTACTGATAGATATATGTGTTTCTAATTCGAGCAAACTATTTGCAGTGCTCTGCTAGGTCAGTGAAATCCAAGTTTCAGATTAAAATCCCTAGACATCAACAAAGTTAGTTTACTGGCAATACTTCTGGTTCCTAGTAGCTAGGAAGTTATTGAAACCTTGGCAGAAAGATGAACTCACCATCCTGGAGCACTACAGTTCTCAGCTAAAGCAGATTAGTTGGTAAACTTTATGAGACTACTTAAACCTACAAATGGCCTTACAACAACAAAAAACTGACAAAGATTTCTGATTAGTGCATGAGTTACAGTGGAGCCACCCAGACTTAGGGTTTTATAGGATATATCCTACAGCAAATGGATAGATCCTATAGCAACTGCCTGTGCACATGACAACAAAAATGACTTTGCTGACACTTCAGTGGCAGAAACTCCTGCCAGCTGTAAGACCTGCTGCTAGCAAACTCTGCTTTAGTTTCACAGCTGATCTATTCATAGCTCACCCTACAGCATGTACATCAGGCCTTTCATATCATGACAACCAGGCTATGACTGAGCAGCCCAAGAAAAGGCCTTCTTGATGGCTTTTGTAAACTCTGCATTTTCTCTGAAAGGAGGTAAAATGAAGTCTCAAATGCTTGTGTAATTATTTCATTTTTTGCTAACAATCTATATTTGCCATCCACACCCAGACATCTGTTAACCCCTAAATGCTGTATTTCATGATAAATCTCATACTCAGCTTCTTGGTTATAGCACCCTTTTCAGGCACACACCCCACTGGAGAGCAGATTGATCAGGGAACTGGAAACATCCAGAAAGAGCTGCCTGGCTTGAAAAGATGTCCCAGTCTCTGTCTTACACGTGCACACCAGATGGCAGGTCTGGTCACACCCCACAACCTTATCCTTTAGTGATCCTAAATCAGCAGCCAGTTGCTGGCCTCCCACAGACCATGGAAGTAGCTTTACATTTTAGTTTTGATCCCATGCATGGAAGTTCCTGTACCTTGGCAGGAACCAACACGCTGTGTACTTTCTGCTTTTCCTTCTATGCCTCATCATTTCTAGTTTCAAGTACACATGATGTTTCAGCATGGATGTGAAGAAATCAAGTCTCTCCTTGCACTAGGAGGCCTGCTATAAGGCCTGTTTTATCCACAGGATCTTACAGTGTTGACTAAGCCTAGATGTTTATAATGCAGAAGCCACCCCTGCCAAACAGATGCAGTTACACCAGCATGACTAAGCCATGAATGAAAGGACTGAAACATCACCAGATGCAGGAGCCACATCTCGGATCAAAAATACCCTGTTCACCCAAACCAAAGCACTTTGAGCATCACATCTTCCTTCCACATAGTCTTAGCAACTCCTGAGTACAGGTGCTGAAGAAAAGCAGGGAGTAGGTCTTTGGGGTATTATCACTCTCCTTGAAATAAAGAGCAGTAGCCCAGATGGTCTTGGGCACAGGCTGGAGCACATTTCACTGACTAACTCAAATACAGAATGCAGTTCAGACTGCCTGAAACGCCTTTGAGAAATATGTGCACTCATAACCACTGGAGCATACAGCAAGTGATCTGCCCCTGTAAAATGGTGCAGAGATGAAGCTCTCAAAGCCTCTTCCTAAGACACTAATGGTCTCTGTGTTCAGGTTTACAAAGTTCTGACAGCAGTTGACACGATTTACAGTTAAATTATGCAATAGCTTGGTGAGATTATGGGAGCTGGCTGATGTACTTCCAAGCTGAGTCATGAGGGTGTTGAAGTATCATTTCAAAGCTGAAGCAGCAAATAAAATCCTCCCATCAGAAGAAAAAAAGAAAAAAAGAAAAAAAGAAAAACCCAATTGAGGAGGTTATAGTTAGGGGGAGATGCTACCACATTTGTGAAGTCTAGATGCTCTCCTGTCTCATATGGGCAACTGTAAGACTTAAAGTATGATTTGGACATCCCCGAGTTTTATACATCTATACTGTGAAGATGGTGTAAGTTCATTAATGCCACCCTTGATGGACTGAGACAAGTCAACAAAACAGTACTAAAAATTGCAAAACAAGGGGAAGTGCTTTAGTAACCAAGTTACTCTTAGCACAAAACATCTCTTAATCTAGACAAGTGTCTGCCAAAGAGCACCATCTGATACTACAGAACAACAGGTAACTTGTAAGGCACTGTTAAAGCATCACTAAAGAAAAAAGCCACTTCATCTATAAATAAACTTCTAGGTCTACTCACTGACTACCAACTCCAGTCAGCACAACATTTCTAGACAAAGCTGAGCCTAAAATGCTGAGAGCCCTCCTTATGGGCCAAATCTAAAAGCCCAAGCTGGATCACTGGCATGTACCAGCACCACCACTTACTGCTACACTCTGCAGTTCCAGCCTTGCAGCAAACACCTTGTAAGTCTCAGCTGATTGATTACACAAGATTCCTCACACAACTGCAGTTGCTCATCCCTCTGAAGCATCCAAAAAGGTTCATTTTTCAGTGAAAGAGTCAGGATCTCCTATTGTGAACTTTCACTTTCTTTTACAGGATACTGGAGTTTTCACCATTTCATAATATTCTGGGATTGCTGCCAGAGACCCACTGGCTACATCTATGCTAGTAAATTAAACAACATCAGGAAACATCCCCGGGCAGTGGAACACAATCTATCCCATCAAGTTATTAGAATGATCTCTGGCACAGTTTTGAGCCTTGCCAACTGATACACCCCCAAATAATGCATGGGAAGGTTCCCCAGCAGGCAGTCTGGTGGTGGAGGAGAGCGTTAAAGGATAGGTCAGAAAATAATATTTGATATATGATTGGGACTCTAGCATTTAAACTGGACACTGGACAACTACCATCCTGATTATGTTACTTACTTAAATCACAATAAGGAGGTTTCACAGATCTTTTTAACCCCTTTTGACTGCCTGCTGGGGAGGTGGGGGTATAGGGAGCATTCAGCGCTTCTCAGCTATTACAGTAATAACTTCTAATTATTCACAGTCACATCATCCAGCCTCTGTAGCAAGAAGTTCACCACCATTTCACAGCTCTGCAACTAGAGATGCAGAGCGAGGAACTTTCTGCAAGTCAAACACGCTCCAGCGTGCGGCCAGTGGTGCTGGAGGAGCCAGGGAGCAGCTTTCCTCGCCGTGAGTCAGCTGATGGAAGCACACGATAGCACAGCACTCCTCTGCCACTGCCCAGACATGCCAGGCTCAGCCTCTTTTGTTAGGTGCTTTGTTCACTGATGGGAAAGCAGTCACGATCTAGATGATTCCTCCGTTAGGACAGAAAGATATTTAGAAGTCAAAGCTGTCTAGCTGCAGGCTGTTCGGCAAGTTTCGATGCAAGCCTCACTAGCTCTTTTCCACTGCACGTAAGTGCCACTTACACCCTGGTAGAGCCACTGAGGTGGACAAATCTCATTTGGCCATCAAATCTACAGTGCATGAGTATCTTAGTTTCATGAGCACAGCAGGAGAGTGAAAACTATCACCGATATTAGTGGTTTTGTTAGCTATGCATTCAAGCGAGCTTTGTGGTTCCTCTAGTTAAGGCTTTTACACCTCTTATCCCCTTAACTTCTTGGCCAAAAAAAGCCTGGGCTCTGTCCCTAAACAAGATACCTATTAGCTGGTCATAACAGGGATAACAGGTTCTCCCCTCTGCAGAGATGCTCTTAGCTGAGACTGATGTTTTAGTAAATAGACAGACTGCTCTGAGCTCCTATGGTTGGGCAGAACATGGGCATTGAACCTCCCAGATCACTACCATGGGGTCAGGGCACACAGCCTCCAAATCCTGCTGTGAGCTGGTCGACAGCCCATGACTGGAATAGATACCCTTATATATAAATATATACATACCTATATTTATATTTCTCCACTCTGTGGGTCTCAAAGCATACAATAAGGCAGCAATAGGGTCCTGTTTTGTGACAGAAAGAGCCAGGTAGTCTCTTCCTACAGCTCTGTAGCTGCTAGTGCCAATTCCCAGGGAACATATGAAGGCTCCCTACCAAGACAGCCCCAGCAGTACCACTGCTAGAACAGGGAACTTCACAAGAGCTCTCATCTGGAAATGGTTTCATTAATTGCTAACTGCTCTCCAGATGGCAGACTGGCTCCACTCACCCCTGCCCACCTCTGGCTTCAATATACAGTCTGCTCGCCTAGTAACCCCTAGATGCAAGGGGCTGGGCTGGAGCTGCTGACTGGCCATGTACTGCCACCAGCATTAGAAACTAATTAGAAGAGCTTTCCTGTGCACAGGGCAGGACAGTCATGGTCTGCAGTGCAGCCCAGGAAGCATTCTGCCAGCACACTCCGCTCACAACTGGAACGGAGTTCAAGTTTCATTTAAGAGGCAGTAAACTCCTCCTCACATGGCACAGGCAGACAAAGAGCAACCCTACGGCTCATGTACCTCGGGTGATGGAGCTCGGGCACTCGGAGGAGCTGCTGCACAAACTGTCTGTCCTTGGCAGGAGGCTGGTTGACAGAAGCGTGTGCCAGGGACTGCCTACAGCCAAAAATCAACACTGTCAGCCTTGGTCTCCGTGACTGGCACACAAGACATTGTCATTACTGCACAGGCAGCACAGAAAAGTTACAGGGTGGAGTATGACAAGAACACAAAGCCTCCATGAAAGATACCCATGAGTATTTTAAGCTGGTTAACAACAGCTTCCTCTATTTTATCAGTGCCTTCAATTTAGTCAGGAGTCATTCTGCAAGAGCAGTCCTGAAGACCTTTCAGTTATTAGAAAACCCTGAACACTAAGGAGCAAAGAGTGGATGTTAAAGAGAACCATTTTGCAAAAGCAAGGGCTCTAAAGATGGTTCTGACAGAAAGCATGGGAGCAAGATGCATAAGGGAAGCAGCAGGAGCTCTTCAGCTGATCAATACCCAAAGGGGTTTCAAACTATAAGCCTGTCAGGGAAAACCATGACTTCCAATACCTCCATGACTCAGTTGTAACTGCAGCTCCAGTGACTCAATGGGAAGTTCTATTACCAGCTCCATCCAAATCCCACTAACACACTGGTTCCCATCCAGCAAAGCAAGCCTCACTGGTGAGACTGGTCTCAGCGGTGATACAAACATTACAGTGAAGCATGGCAGGGAGCCCAAGCTAACAGACTCCGTTGGACCCGTGCCGGTTCCACAAGACCCAGAACGTCAACTGCAGCCAAGCACTGCTTGAGAAACTGAGAGGTTGGGAAACCACCACATTAGCAGATGTTGCTCCACAAGAGCTGCTTGTAGGAGGTCCAAATGTTATCTCACCTTGAGGTAAGGCTTCACAGTGCAGTAACTCTTCCACTAGCATCTCCACAGTAGAAAGTGCACTATCCTGGGTTTCTAGCCAGGCCAGATAAAGCTCATTTCTGTGGTACACCAATAGCCCATCAGAGTAGTAGTTCAAATTAAGTATGCTAGTCAGCTCTAATTTGGAGACCTGCTAACAAAATTGACACTCAGCACTTCTATGGAGACACTCCAGAAATGCAGAGAGCATGAGCTATCTTCTCAGCTCATCAGAGAAGGGAACCTTTAAGAAACATCAAGAGTCTTGCACTGTTGGTCAAAACACTTCCACTTTCCAAGCTCACTGCCTGTATCAAAGTCTAGGGAGTAACAAAGGTTCATCACCTTGAATCCACAAATAAACAGTGCTTTTAAGTACTAAAATGCTCTGACACCTCCTCAACAGCTCACAATCTGCCCCCCACTACCCCAGTACATCCACCTGTTACTGCTCATACTCCTCACATCAGAACACTGATATAGGACCCAACTCTGCTCTGGTTTCTTCCACAGCCTTTAGAAGAGCAGGACTGTGGTGTTGTTTGGTGGCTCTGATCCAGTTGCACTAGAACAGGAGAGAGCTGTTGTTCTAGCTTAAAGCTGAGGTTTCCCACTGCTTTACTAGCTCTCTTGGCACAGAGACAGCACCTGACCAGTCTGTTTGTTTGTAGAGAAAGTTACCGTGAAAGTTCCACAAATAAAAACATTATCACTTGGAGCAAAATTGCTCTTGGAGAAAGACACTGAAGTAAAGGTGTCTATGCTGCCCTTATAGGCAAATTGAGATCTAGTCAACAAAGCCCCAACAAAGCAGCTCACCTTGAAGTAGACGTGCAGAGGCTGGTCAGATAATCACTGTCTTTGGCTCCACTGATTACATCGCCATGACTATAATGAGAGCTTAGGCACCCAGCATGCAGACACCTACATTTAGGTGCCTTAACATCATCTGAACACTGTCCTGAGGGACTAGTGCCATGTGAAGCACCCCACGTCTTAGGGAATGCATCAATCTCCATCTGTCCTGCAGAGCTGTATTCACATAGCTCTGAGTTAATAGAAGTCCAAGATGCAGCACAAGTATTTTCAATGCTGAAGCACTGCAATTTTATCACTGACAGCACATCTTTGGCAAAGGGGTCTTCTCTCTCCCAAGATGCTCCCTCCCCCCTATAACAGGGCCTACTGAGATCCCAACTCCCTAGATGCCAGATGACACAAACAAGTGAGTAAAGTCCCTCTCAGAGGTATTAGTATGGTTCTTTACACAAGAGACCCTTCAAACAAGGTTAGGATGAAATGATACTATATAGGCCACCTGGAGACATCTAAGCACCAGCAATGCAAAACACATACTTAAAATGGACCAATTTTGCTGCTAAAACAGCAGCCTACATTTCAGGTTAGTGCACTAGATTAATTTTAGAAGGCTTACAGGTTTCTTGCACTTGCTGTAACTTGTCTTGGGTTGCTAGAGAAGACTGCTTGGTTTCCAGAAGTTTCAGAATGCTTCCATTAGAAGTGTTAGCTCTTCTAGACACTTGAAACTGAGAAAAACCTGGAACAAGAGACTACAGACTTTCACCAGAAGCCCCTTACATGATACAAACCACAGCTAATTTGTCTCTGCTCTATCAGAGTCAACCAGACACAAGAGAGTCACCATTTTACTGGGAGGTAGCCACCAGCAGGCGAGTGTTCAGATGGAGAAACACTGTTTATAGTGCTTGATAAATAACATGATGCTGCTCTGCATATACTATAAAAGAAAGTCTTTCCTCCTTATCCACTGCCTACACATATAATAAGCAAGCTGGACTACCTAATTTCTTCTAATTAGTTTACATTCAGATAGGAATGACATCACCCTTGGAAAAAGGTTCTGCCTGCTCTGCTAAGCTTGTGTTAACCACCAGCATGCACCTACACCAGATGGAACAGTCAAACCCTTGTCTTCCCTCGTGATACAGGCAGGATTGCCCACCACCCTCCCTGCATGGCTTCACGGCAGGTTTATACCACATAGCAGATTCATTTGAGACAGTAAGTAGGTTAATCCACTCAGATGCATCAGCCTTCTTATTTCAAGGAAATCAGTCCTTCCATCTTAACAACAGAGGGCAATAATTCTCATAGAAGGTGTTTTGAGCAATAAAGTGTCAGCTTGAAGATAAGGCACCTCCCCAAACATTCCTGCAGGTAAGGGAGAAAGGAAATGGCAGTGGCTTGGCCACTTTCTTCTTCCTGCTCCTTACTTCTGGGACAATATGCATGGACAAGTCAAGGCTGTGGGTCAAGTGATGTGCCAGCAGCAGTGGCATACCTTCCAATAATCAGACCACCAAGAACCCAACACAACCATGCCACAGTGTCCACAGCACTGTGCTCTGTCATCTGCAAAGGTCTGTGTAAGGTCACTCTGCTTTTTGTGCCCAACGCAAGAGATGGGCTGCCACTCGATGCAAAAGCATCATTATTCCAAGCAGGTGGGAAAGGCAGCTCAGTGCAGGTCACTGACATTTCAACATAGGAAAAATACCATCTGATCAGAACACTCAGCCCTGCTGCTGAGCCACCACAGAGAGCCCCAGTGACTTCTGCTCCCCCAGGTGTTCACCTAAGAAACCCCTCCATCTGAAGTGTCTGTCATTCAGGGCTGCCTGCCTTTTACATACAGGCAACTCCAGACAAGCCTTTATTGCACGTCCTTACTATTTCTAGTAAGGAATATTTCTCATAAGGGAATTTTACCCCAACGCCCTGAAAAGGCTGCAAATTAACAGCAGTTTTTCCACTTTATCCAGTGGAAATCTTATTCAGAAGCTATGAGCAGAGTCCTCTCCCCATGAAAGAGGTTTGATGACACTCACATGCTCATCACTTTTAGCCTCCTCCTAACTACTCACTACCATGTGGGCTAGAAGGGTACGTGGCCAGATCTAGAGGTGGAAGGGTACAGCAAAACTGAAGGTATTTTGATCAGCTTAGATCCTGCCGTACACTTTGTTCTGCCAATCCTTATCCAACTGCTGCTCCAGACAAGTTTCAAATGAATTTTTCCCTTTCGGGAAAATAAATAAATAAATACCTAAATGCTGTTTCCTACTGTGATGATCCTGACCACTCACACAAAGCCTCACATTCCACTTTTTCCTTCCAACTTATCCAAAGGAAAAGACTCCACGAGCGATTCGCACGCAAGTCTGGGGCACACGGAGGCAGCGCAGGAAGCGGGTGCCCCTCCCTGCAGGAGACGGGGCGGGTGAT
>JANHGL010002672.1:0-23526 GCA_024611195.1 Ceyx melanurus | reverse complement strand
CCTGGGCTAGTTGAGGGTGTCCCTGCTCCCTGCAGGGGGCTGCACTAGATGACCTTTGGAGGTCCCTTCCAGCCCTAGCCTTTCTATGATTCTATGATCTTGAATATGTACCTTTCCAGTGTTAGAACAAAAATAAGATCTCCAAGCTGAAGTCAGATTGATCCTGGCTTTACCCTGTGGTTGAAAGAAGGGTTTAAATTTAGTCCTGTGCCAGAAAATGGAAAACAATTAAATATTGCCTAATTGCATTATCTCTTATTTTTGAAGTTAATAAAAGCAAAATCTATTTGTACGTGCCATTTGCCTTAGGAGAAAGCAGAAGATAATGAAAATATTTTACTATATATCTATTTTCAAATTATAAGCTGTTGTTTCCAAAGAAAATCAAACCCCGTGTATATTATTACATTATTATTCTCCAGGGACTGCAGTCACTATAGTGATCGTAATTACATGGCTTCATTAACTTTCTACATTCTACCTGTTATGGGGGTTTCACATTAAGAAAATTTGCATATACAGGAAATGAATGCCATTTGCAAGGAGCTAATGCCATTAAACATTTAAGCAGCCTCTCTCAAGTAAACAAGGAATTTTCAGTAGAATATCCTTTTAGCATGCATCTAAAACCAATGCATTCACAACTGTAACTTTAAAGAAAAACATATAAAAGCATTTAGAGTAATCAAAAGCCATCTTAATAAAACTGTTTTAAAATTGGTAATAATTCAATTACTCTCACAATAATTACAATGCTTAATCAGGTGCAATATCCTGTCAGATTAATACTAGCTCATGTTAAGACAGTGTATGTGTGCTTACAATGTATTGTAATAGTAACCAATATTTAAATAGTACATGCAGTGAGAACTTTCATTTTCTAATCTGTAAATGTCTAATTCTTGCTATCAATGGATTATACATAAAAATAGCTTTCAGTTTTTACTTATTATTTTTAAAAAGCAGATAAACACTCTATAAGAACAGACATTTAATACTGTGCTGTAGTAGCAGGAACATAAATGCTTTATAATCTGTCACATTTTCTTTTCATGGGCTTGATGCGAGACCACCAATGCCAAAAGAATAGCTTTTCTTTTCCTTTTTGCCTGTGACAGTTTTGACTGAGAATACCTAGCTACTGACTTCTGTGGACACAAGATTATAGAAACTGTTGGACTGAAGCCCCTTGCCTTGTCTGGAACTCTTATTGTAGCATTATGCTTTAATATAATAACCTAAATTTTCCTATCTCCTTTGAAGAGTCTGAAATTATTTTTATTGAATCCCATGCTGTGTTGTGAGTGTATTCCAACACTCCCTTCAGAGTTGCTCCTTTGTCTCGACTGTGATGATGACACCTGAGACTTTTGACTAAATACAAGCCCAGTGAATAGTATAGATGCACTTACATCAGGAATTTAGGATTAGAAAAAGTATTTTCCTATATAGTGTTAGGGAGAATAAGATGTGTAACTGTCCTTTGTAGATTCTGCCTCAAGGAATTCAGAGGTTCAAAAACTGAAGAAAGGATATTCTAGCAACTATTTTATAGCAAATTAACATCTTTATTGGATCTTTTTCTTCATGCTTTCTCTTTACTATGAGTTAGACTTTATCATAAAACTTCTTTCCTTTTCTAACTTTGGATCAGACAGAAATACCATGGACTTCATCCTGCCAGAATGAGGACATAAAAGAAACATGAGAATGCCCACTATGTCCCCTTTTCTACCTGATCTAAGCACAATATCTACTAATTCTGAGTGCAAGGATTATATTAATCTGACAGCCATCCACAAGCAAGATGGGAGGAACAAAAGAAGGAGACCAAAATATTAAGAAGGAATCCCAAGGTTCATCTGTGAATCCAAAATGAATGGCTAGAGAAGTTACTGCTCTTTAGTTTATGTTGCTATCCAACACAGCTAACCCAGGTCATGGATTTTGTAAAAATTTCTTGATCAGCTTTAGTAGAAAATTCAGCTCATAAAGTCTCCTTTGATTATTCCAGCTAAAATGGCTTATTTTGCAGGGAAACAAATGAGACACACATGTTCAGCATATCTGAAAGTGGTGTATTTTTTTTTTTCAACATTTCATGGTAATGTTTTATCTTACACTTATAAGATGTACTTCCCTTTTGCAATATCTTCTTCAATGTACAAGATATTGTATAAAAGTGGCTTTCCAAACTCATATTACAATTAATCGGAGACTGAAATACATTGATTTCTTGGACTGCAACTATTGATCTAATCTTTGTGACTGGGAGCTTATGATGCAAAACCTTCATTCTCTGCCTTGGTTAACTATATTTTTTCTCTACATCTCGCTTTGCTTTATTTACTTCCTTACTTTCTAACTCGTGTTGGTTTGTTGTTTTTTGTTTTGGTTTGTTTTGTTTTCTTCTCTGCAGTTATGTCTCCTTCCCTTTAACAGCTGCTCTTAAGGAATTTCAGTGCTGTATAGTTATTTGTGAGCTAGACTGTTTTACTCTCTTGGTACCTGCTGTCTTTACTTGAAGCCTCTAAACCAGTAATTGGTAACAAGTTTCTCTCAGTGGGTTTTACACACAGCTGCAAGGCAGAAAATAAACAGTTCTTTCAAGTCTACACTCTTAGGGTTACAGCTGTATACTAATGACTTCCCCAGCTTGCTAATGCAATATTTA
Organism: Ceyx melanurus; assembly: GCA_024611195.1. NCBI lineage: Eukaryota > Metazoa > Chordata > Aves > Coraciiformes > Alcedinidae > Ceyx > Ceyx melanurus. The sequence continues at coordinate 20,852 of JANHGL010002672.1, read as the reverse complement.
AAGAGATACCATCCATTTTTATTAACAGATTTAAAAAATCTTTTCCATAGTATAGGCAGGACCTTGTAATCACGGTTGTGAGAACATGACATTACAACAATATCCTTCCTTATTAAAGTATCTCTCCTAATTAAACTAATCTCTAGTGTTACGTTCATAACTATTCATCAAACAGTAAGCCACCTTAAAGTTTTTAAGCTTATTATTATTTAAAAGAAAATTATGATAACAGTGCCCCGTGTACTGCCACTGCTAATTCTTTCAGTGCTTGAAAAATAAATAGCCTCTGGATTAGGTTTGTTCAGAAATTTCATGTTTTTCAAGGAAAAATTTTCAAGTATAAATGACATTTTGGTGGAATATTTTTTGTTTTTATTAAAAATATAGGAACAATATGTGTCAATAACAATACAAATAAGAAAGTAAAAGACGTCTTCATCTAAAATGTTCTATTCTTTCCTTTTTAAATGTTTGACAAAAATAATCCAGTGCTTCTTGGAAAGTGGAGGAAGCGAGAAATATATGTTTATTCAGCTATTCCAGTCTTAATAAATTAGATTATTACTTAATACACGAAAGTATCCATATTTTGCTGAAAATACAACATATGCATAAACTCTCTGTGTGTATGTGTAGATAGAGGAGAAAAAATAGTTAAATACAATTAATATACCTTTTGCAATTATGCTTGTTCTATTGAGATTATTTTTTTTCACCTTCTAAAGAATCCTTTCAAGGTTTCAGAGATTTTTCTCTCCAGCTATTCCAATATTGGCATCCAGTTTTGGGCTTTTTTTTAACAGAATTAAACAGTAATAGTGGCTCTTGTTGTTTAAGCTTTTCATGTGAATGTTTCATCTCTTAATAATACTTCAAAAGCTTATTTAACAGGTTCAAAAAATAACATCAAAAAATGTTGTTTGCATAGGTATGCAAATCAGACTACGAAAGGCTTGGGATGCTGGGGAAAGAATATGATTGTTCCCACCATAAATACCAAAATTTATTCACTCGTTTTAATTTTGTGAGCTAAATATTGTGACTGTACAGTAGAATAAGGATCACTTTCAGATTCAGGAGGCAGTAGCACAGCTGTTGTGCTCCTTGTATTTGTCTACCCCTACCACTGCAGTGAAATGGCAAAGTGCTTGGGGCCACATGGAATTGAGCTTGGGCTCTAGTTGTGTCATGTTCATTCACATCATTCTACAAAACAACTCTGCATTGCTTAATAGATTAATGTTCTGCTCGAGGGCAGTTGTAAGTACTTTGGAAAGAAGTGCAAACCCTTTCTTTGCCTCCCTCTGTCAAGAACAGGAAGGGGAAAGCACCTGTAAGCAGCAAGGAGCATGCATTACCAACTGCAGAGCCTTAGTGGCTGATTGCAGTTGTTCATTGCAGGCTGATGGATGGGAAGGCAAAGCCAAAGTGTGAGGAACCAAGAGCTCTAATACCTCTTCACACAACAGCTTTGCATTAGCCTAAACCTGAATTTCCTTCCTAAGCAAGGCATACAAAGTGGGGAGAGATTCTATAATAATACATTATTTTTTAGGTGCCTGTGCAGAGGTAGCTGGCTATATTAAAGTACACCCTACCAGAATTGCCCCCTTGAACTTGTTTATCAAAGGCAGAGAAGTGAGGTTTAAAATATAAATAGTAATAATAATAAGCAACATGTAGAGAAATTAGAATGTCTTCAGTGCCCAGAACACCAGAGGCAATATGGAAATGGAAGAGTCTAAGTTTTTTCCTTTCCTTTGAAAAGTTGTTTCCATGACTTAAGATGTTACATGACATCTTTACCTTCCTGCCTTCTTCAGGGGACAACAAATTCTTATTTGACTCATTATCACAGATTCACAGATGTTAGGGGTTGGAAGGGACCTAGAAGATCATCTAGTCCAACCCCCCTGCCAGAGCAGGATCACCTAGACCAAGTCACCCAGGAACAGATCCAGGGGGGTCTGGAATGTCTCCAGAGCAGGAGACTCCACAACCCCCCTGGGCAGCCCCTTCCAAGCTCTGTCACACTCACTGTGAAAAAGTTTTTCCTTGCGTTTCCCCTCAACCTCTTGTGCTCCAACTTGCTCCCACTGAGCAGAGTCTGGCTCTCTGATGCTCCTGTGACAGAAGCCGAATTTTTCTAACTGATTCCCAATGGCTTCGCCAAGATGAGGAAAGCCCCTGCTAATTAAAAAGGAAAGAAAGAGAAAGAAAAAACGATGCTGTGGTGGAGAGGTTTGCCAATCTGATCTCTGCTTTCTCGTTGCCTGCGGACTGAGCGGCGCTTCTGGCTTCACCGCATTTAAATCTCCACAGTTAGCAACGGGAACACCCCCAGCCACGTGACCCTCTCAGCTGGTCCCACAAGAGATGCTGAGATTCCCAGATCCCCCACCAGCTTCCCCGAGATGAGTTATGTTGTTCCTATAACATGTAATGAACTATTTGATGTAGCAGAAGTGAGATTTCCCAGAATGTGGGAAGAAAACCCTGTTCATTACAGATCTTAGTAAAGGGGAGTGAAGGGGCATTATTTTGTACTTTACTATTGGTTCCAAGCTGGCAGATACAGGTTTCTTTTGTTTAGATAAAGCAGTACCCTTGTAAGTGCTAACCTGATGAACTGACAACAAGTAATTGTGTGTTCCCTACTTTCTAAATGCAAATTCTAATTACACTGTTCATGGGATAGTGCAGTCTGTGTTTTTTGAAAATTACAAACATCAGAGTTGTGACAAATAGAAACCTGGACAGAATGCTTATAGGTGTCATGATACCTTTGGTTTCTGAATAGTGTTTCCTTTTAATATTAAATATAAGGTAAAATCATCACAAAATCTGCTTGACCACATGATACGCTGTTGCATATAAGAATTCTTAATGCTGTTTAACAAGTTACTTTTTTTTCACTTTTCATTAAATCCCCTTGTTGCCATCCAATCTTGATTTTAGAAATTAAAGCTAACAACCAGATTGAAAGAATCTAGAGAATGACAGCATGGGGCACAGTCTCAAAGCCACAACTAACAGCATGAGGTAAAGAAAACCTCAAGCTATTCCAGATCTTAAAGAAGGAAGTGAGAAAAAAAAAAGCATTTGCAGGAAAACTCAATTATAACAACTCACAGCTATAGTAAAGCACTTGTGAATGTTGACACTAAAGCTTTTTCTGCTTAATGTTTTAATTAAATACCTAGAAGCCAACTCTTCTCCTCTGTCAGCATTAGAGCAGTACTCCTCTATGGTTAAATGTTTACAGCAAAAGCTCTGCTGAGGGTTTCAGCAAACAAGTCTCTGAGAAGTGAGAAGGCTTTCAGCAGAGGCACTTGAGATCAAGAAAACACCAGTGATTAGAAACTAGCAGTACAATAACAGGACGATTTAATCCACCCAAATGTCAGTCACTGGTTTACAAGTTGGCAATCCCATCTTCATCTGCAGACAAAAGGGCACTGGTTAGTCATCTGTTTAATTCTCTTGCTGCAGCATGTCATTTGGATGTTGAAGGAAAATCCCTTGATTCAGTCTGCCATTTCTGACAGTCTCCCTCTAGACTACATTAATAAGCTTTTTAGAGAAGTGAATGCAGAATAATCAGCAGGCAGCCTGCACTCAAAATGGAGACAGAACAGACAGCATAAATGCCTTCTTTCTTTTGTACTTATGGTGCATAGGTGACCCTCCTCTCAGAGAGCAGCAAATGATTTAGACTAAGATTGCCTTTGAAAGCCACAATGTAATTAACCATTTTCTGCATGTGATGTCTGCCTAGCTTCAAAACCTCATGCTTTGCCATGGAAAAGATTCAGCTGCATTTGAGGTAGATTTATGAAACATGCTAACAATAGAGAAGACAGATAGAAAGGCTGCTGGCATCCTGGAATACCTGGGGAATTTCACTCAGAAAACAAACATGTTACTCTTTAATGTAGGCTCACATCTCATTATAAAATCACAAGTGGAATGAGACACACTTCGCCTTTGTAACTGTGTTGCCAGGAGGCAGGTAAGTGTTGTGCTACAAACAGTCCTGCTAAGATCTGCATGATTTTTATATATTTTGAAAGCAAATAATTTGTTAGATAATGGGGGTCTTGCTGTGGATATTTCCTGTTTTTCTCTAATAATAATTTCTCTATTCACAGATGTAAATGGAAATTGTCACTAGCTTTGTTTAATATATTGTGCACTGGCTGTTTCAAGGTGAAGCTGAAAAACAAAATATTTCAGAGTATCCTTATTTAGTTTTGGGAAGGATTTGCTGGTAAGACATTACTAAACACTGAAAATAAGACAGCAGAAACCTTTGAGCCCTGAAAACTCTTTATTTTACTTGGAGATGAAGGAAGTAAGCATCATTGAGAATATAAAGCTCAAGATATGCACATACAGAGAAGAAAAGTGAAAGATTAAAAGTAGAAGGAAAGAAATGTAATCCTGTGTGATGTGGTAAGATGTAGGTAAGGTTCGAGGAGGATTTTGTCAAGCAGAAAATTGACAAAACCTGCTATTAATTATTGTGCTGATGCTATCAGTGACATTACCATAATCAAAAAGTGAGGTGTGAGAATAATTCACGAGGCACAAGGTAGCTTGGGGGTTAAATCACTTATTCTCAAAGGAGATTTTAAGAAAAAAACATAATTAACAGAGGGAGCAGAATAATTCTTTTATACAGCCCATGTAGTCAGTAATGTCTCAGTAACTATTTCAGTCATTTTGGCCTGTTTGTGTGTGAAGGAATAGAGGGTGGAAAGAGACTTTATTTGTCAGCTTCAGCTATCAGGAAAGAAGACTGGATCACAGTTAACCAGCCTTTTATTATGAAGAAGCTAGGGTCTCTTTAAAAAAAATACTTTTTTTTTCTGCTTTGCAGAAAAATACTGGCATAAAGCCTCTTCCAGGAAGAGCTTACATTCTGAAGTATCAAGAATATTGAGAAAAAATGTACCAAAAAAAAAAAAAGAAAAAAAGAAAGAATTGATTACTTTTATGAAATACCTTTTAATTTTGTTGTTTTGTTTGTTTGTTGTTTTTTTTTTTATTTAGAGAAACAGAATAAAACATGGCAGCAAAGACTGAGACAAGAGGTGCCCCAGTTTTAGAACAACTTAATTCTCAGCGAAAGTATCTTCAAGAGAAAAGGTAGAAAAACAATTTAAAACAAGACCAGGTCATGAGCTTAACCATGTAACTTGATTCATTGTCTTGCAAATTTAAACTGTTAAAGAAACTGAGACAAATTCAATATTTACAGCAGTTGCATGTTAACAAGTCAACATTTACCAGCTGTTGTAGGCAAAGTTGAATAAATAATGCTGAAAGTGTTTGCAAATGTTACTTTGGAGAAAAACATCACATTCACTTTGATTCACAACATATATTATTCACACACTGCAAACATTCATGCAAGCAAATCTCTGTTTATGGTGGTATTGTAATCTCTCAGGCTAATAACTATCTGCATAACTATTCACTCTGGAGATAGGCACATGGCAGTGTTAAAAGCTCCTGGTTATTATGAGATTTAAACGATGAGAAATCAAGAGCAATGATCACGTGACCAGTGCTATAAGATAAGCAACAGATTGTGTAGAGTATCTAAAGTGAGTGTCACAATTAGAAGATCTAAAGATCCTGTTGGTTGTTTATTTAGTGCTCTTTTTTTGTTTCTGTCAAAATGAAAATCAAACTATAAACCTGTCTGGATTCTTAGTCCCTTTAAGAAAGCCCATGAAAATCCTTCTACCAGGAGGGGTCCAGGAACAGTGACCAATGAATGCACTGGGTATTTCCCTCAATGGTAAGCAGAAAGTTTGGTTTTTTTTAATATCCTATTAAAAGACTCTTTTGGTTTTGAGTAATCTTGATGGATCAAACTCTAAATAAAGTTCTCAGTTTGCAAGGAAAACTCATAGAAAATTACAATATTCCTATTGAAAACAGTATTGGAAGACAAGAGGATGATATCTTTCCTGATTTTTGGTGGGACTGACTTTAGATTTTCAACATCTACAATACATTGTTTAAGTGAATAAAAGAATACATAATTTTCCAATCCATGCATATCATTACTCAGTAGATTAAATGTAGGAATTGAAGAATCAATAGTAAAGGAAGACCGTTGGATAATATAGGAGAGATCTGCATAACAGAGCTAGAGATATGAATGGTGGATTTTGATGGTTTGGACACACAATGGCCAACAACACAAATGGTTGTGTGGAGTCCTGTGATGTGGCATCAATGCATTCAGAAGCAGACAACAGAAAGATCATGCAACATAATTAGTTATGTTGGTGGCAAAAATCAAATGAGATACACTTGATCTGTAGAAGGTGAAAGTTAGCACTACTGAAAGACTACTAGTACCTACTTACAACAGGTAAGAGGCATCCAAACCAACATGTCCTGTGTTTGTTGCAGTGAAATACTGATTTTAGTGCATCAGGAGGGGAAAGTTAGGAGTGTTGTAGGACAGATGTTGAGGAAGACTTCTTTCAAAGTTAGGAATTTGAGGTCAAATCAGACCAAAACCACACCACTCTTCATGGGCTACCACTGAATAATTTTGAGATTAATATTACATTTCAAGCTCAAGGTTCCCTGTGCTGTTACTATAATTACAGAGGTTGCTGGAGCACGCCCCTCTCCACAACTATGATTTGGTTGTGTTTTCACATCTCCTTAGTCAGTTGATTGCAGCAGTATAGAGTGATAGAAACCACTGAAAAAGACAACTGCAAAATCAAATTTACTTTAGAGGAATATACCTCTAGTTGAATTAATTTTCTCCCACTTACCAATAATGTAAATGACTGTACTGAAAGGCTGGAATATTGTATGATTCAAGAGCCATTTTTTACTTCAGGAGACTAAACCAGCAAAGCATAAAAATGTAGTCTCTTTCCTTTATTTCTGCTTTCTCTGTTGCATCCAAGTTTAAAGAAACCATAAATACTGTTCCTGAAATAAAACCCTCACAGGAGAAAAAGTCTTTGTTACGTCTAATATCTACATGCAGTCACGTGACTATTCAAAATTACTCTCTAAACCAGCTGTGAATCCACATAAAATGAAAATCTTCTGTCTTATGTGTGATGAATATAAAATGTGCCTTTCTACTTGCTAAATACTTAGAGCTTTTATTGTCTACTTTTCTTCATTAATTTAAATATTTTAATTACCATTGGCAGAGAGTTTTTGCTAAAACACGAAGTAATTGGCATCTCTTACATAGGATAAAGTGAAATCTTTCATGTGGAAAAGTGAATCTTTTTATCAGGATGGTTAGTTTCTGTCCTGATGGTAACAATCACTGTTTTAATTATGACAATGACTCCAACTGGACTAATTGACACTCCCTGAAGCATCTTTTGCTGAATACTTACACCCAGCTGGCCCATGGTTCTATGTGATCACCCCAACACATGCACAAACTATTGCTATCGATTATTCTAAACTATCTACAAAACACCTCCTATCTTAGCTCTGTGCAAAGGTTTGTCCTGTGTGATTGATTCTTCATCTACAGAATCAGTTTCTACTGATTAATTACAAGTGCATTATCCATATAAGGTTTAGTCAATTCTATGGGAAGAACTGTCTGGAGGAGTTTCTGGAATGACCAGGGTCTCCACCCAAGACATTAATAATTATATTTAAGCATGAAAATAGTTCCTTGCTATTGGACTATATTCTGCAGATGCTGCCTGTGGAAAGCTCTGTGTCTGCCTGAAATTCTCATCTGACATAAAGATTGGTCAAATGTTTTGTTGAGAAATTAGGAATTTCAGCAAACTGAGTCAGGGTAGCTTGTTGTCTCCTATCAGTCCAGTGTTTCATCTATGCAGACGATAGCTTTGGAACTCCTCCTTTCTTCTGTGTAATGTAGACATCATGAAATAAATTGAGAGACTAACACAGCTGCCATAATGTCAGCCATTGGAATGTCATCAACAAAATAAGTAATTTGCTATCCTGAGTAATTTACTACACTTACTATCCTATTATATTAATTTTAGATGCAATTTCTTGTAATTGCAAGTTTACTTGTCCTAGAGTGGCCTACCACTCAAGTGAGGAACTACTCACCTGAGCAAAACAAATTGGATTCAGTCTATGGTTCCTGAAACATCACAGGGAGGGCAGTTATCTTGTGTTCCTTCATTTTTATTTTATATTTTATTTTATTTTATTTTATTTTTAATTTAGTGATGACACAATATTTATGAGTCTAGTTTTGAACCCTTCTATCTGCAACTAAATTGAATCAATGTTGCTTGCTCAAATTGGTTGCTGTTTAAGACACATTACAGGCTGATGCCATACAGTGGATGTCTCCCTTCTTATTGATGCTATTAACTTAATTTTGTATGAATCAATGCCAGGACAGTTTTATCTGATGGTATATAATACAGAAATGTAGTCAGTTTGGTAATTATATTGTTGGTTTGCCTTTTTTTTTTCCTTAAGTATTTCCGATATAACTAACACAAAGCATTTATTAATTAGTGTTATTTGGTTTTATTGGAAACATTTCCAACTATAGAAAAATAAGTAATGAAATTACCTTAATTTAAATGCAGACCAATAAGAAATAGACTAATCTTATTACAAATCATATATATAGTCTTAGGAAAAGATTACTCTTTTGTTTTATATATCTTGAGATGTCCCTTGCATTTTCTCAGGAAGTAATTCCTTGTTTGATATAAAAGGAATACTATTAAAATTCAGAGTCTGGTAAAGAATTTTACAGTAATTTTTCTCCTGCCCTTGGATGTCTCTAATTGACTAACTACTTTAACTCCACCTCATAAATGGAGAAGGATGCTGAGGAACTGACAACGATTTTCCAAAAAATCTAAACAGAGAAAGATGACTGTGATTAATATTATCTCAAGGAGGAGGGGTCAGTGTCTTCTGTCGTGCCTTGTGATAGGACAAGAGGTAATGGGAGGAAGATGAAATGCAGGAAGTTCTCCTTTAATATGAGGAAAAACTTCTGTACTGTGAGAGTGACAGAGCCTGGAACAGGCTGCCCAGAATGTTTATCAAGTCTTCCGTGGAGACTTTCAAGACCCATCTGGATCTGTCCCTGTGTGGCCTGCTCTGGGTGGTCTGGCACAGTCAGGGAGTCTGGTCTCAATCTCTGGAGGTTCCTTCCAACCCCTACCATTCTATGATTCAAAAGTAATATTCAGAGACATTATGGAATCAGGAAAAAAGGGAAGGAGCAAAGGCTATGTGGTGCTACACCTTGGGAAATGCTTAATTTAACTCAGTATTATACAAATTTTCTTCTCAAGAGAGGATTTCTATAATGTCAGCTGTAGAAATTAAATACATCAAGTGTAACACAGACATCTTTTATACTGTACATCTTCCATATTAGTAGTAAAACAAAATAAAGAAGGTGTAACTCTATCCCCTGAACTCTATTGGGATGGAAATTCTTATTATTATTGTAACTAAAGGCTATGTTTTCACAGTGTATATTAAAGGGTCATAAAAAGCATTTGATGAGACTTATGTTTTCTTTCCTTACCTGAAAATAGTTCTGAAAGCAATATGCACACTTTTTTTTTTAATATAAAATACCTTTTCCACTTTATGGCTAACACGATACGAAATGAACAGTCATTTACTTGATGGCTGAAGATGGGAATGAATAAGAACAGATCCTGTTTTAATTTATCTTATCTATAGTATAACATAAGGCAACCAGAAAGACATTTAAGCAGATTACTGTTAATATGTACATGTGTTTATGTTCCCTAACTACAGTGTACTTAAAGTTTTATTCTGTGATCCTTTCAGTATGTATAATAAGAAAATAATAAATGTGCATGCAGGTATAAATAAGTTGTCTAATTCAAACAGATGCACAGAACTGAACAAGGGCTTTTTCATTATCTGAAATGAAAAGATACAGACATTCTAACCTCGCAAATGTTAGTATCAGAAGGTGTTATAAATAGCACAGATCTTTTTAATTGTTCAGATCTTGGCCAAAGACCTAAATTGAGCTTGACTTCTCTATTCTGTTCTTCCTTAGGCATACTTATGAGAATACAGACAATTAAATGATCAAAGGAAAAAAAAAACAAAACCTGATGAAGAGATCTTTTCTAGTCAGGTATTAGATTTCTAGGATGACCTTTACTTTCAAACATGGAAGTTTTATATTAGACAGAAGACATGCCAGCCAAAGAGAATGTGCCATTTTCAAACAAGAAAGAAGTTTAGATCAGTTTTTCAATCAAGTAGTTTTTATTTAGAAATCTATGCATTTTTTAAGTACATAAAAATACTATGTAAATATAGCTTAGGCTATACCACCAAGCTACTAAACCATATTCTCTCAAATATATTATCAGTGTTGCTAATGCCAGAGATCAGATCAAAATTTGTTTTTCATAGGTATGATGTCTGTATTCAGGTTTTCTGGGTTAATCTGCATCTCACCAGGATTTACTATTACTGGTAGCAGGGGTGTTTTAGATGGTGAGTTTCACAGGCACAAAGGACAGAGAAGAACCTAGTCTTCCTTTTTGAGATCTCTAATCATTCCAGGTACCAGCAGGACATCATTATAGTGGTGTATCTTGATGAAAAAAATCAGCTTTAGGGAAATCAAAATACCATACTTGTCTCCTGGGCCATTAACAATGTTTTTTTAAAAACTTTTCTGACCATGTCAGGAAAAAACCCCCAAACCACCAGTGTTGTTGATATTTTCTCCTTAAAAAAACTAGAACAATATTAAAAATAATTTCCCTTGTGCCCATCTGAATTCTTTGAAGTGTGTGGTAAAGAGCCTAGACAGTCAAAAAGCACAGGGCATGAAGGGTGAGAGTGATGAACATCATCTTAGTAAGGTGTCTGGGAAGTATTTGGAGAATATTTTTTTGTAAAATATTTGCCTGCTTTCTTAATTTCAGCTTTAATATACAAATCATCTTTGATGAGGTCAGTAAAAGACATACATTAAGTCTGCATTTCAGGAGTAGAGAGAGGGGCCTTCCCTTCTGTTTGAAGGAATTCTGTGTTATCAGAGTAAAGATATGTTATTTCAAGAACTATTGTCAATAGTAACACATGCAGGGAAATTAAAGGGATCAGGGAAGTTCTATATTATAAGAAAGAAGGTTTGTGGTTTTGTTTGTGATTTGTTTTGGTTGGTTGGTTTGGCTTTTGGTTTGGTTTTTTCCCACCCTAGGAGCAACTGTAAGTCAAGAGCATACTACATAATAACCCTAAACCTTTACATTCCCTATTTGCCCTATGATTATTATCCAGCTACTGATTCCTCCTCCTTATTCTTTAAATAGAGTTGTCCTGGGGAACATACCATCTGCCTGATGTAAACTGCCCCGTTAATTCTCACCTGGCTACAGCTGCAAAACAGATGAGAACAAGGAGAGGGAGTTAATGAATGAGTCCTGGTAAAGATCTCAGCAGGGTGCCTCTTTAAATTCAGACCACGTTTGTAGTCAGTATGACAACAAGCTGTTACCACCTAATGATTTCAGTTTCTTAGGTATAATGAGTCCCATGTTCTCAGTGTGCTTTAGACTGGACAACTTAAAGTAGTATTGTATTTCATAACTGCTGCTGTATGTTGCAGAATTCCTTGCAGAATTTTCATTGAATAAAGCTTCAGCCAAGAAACAACTAATTGTAATGGAAAAGCCAATTAATGAGCTGTCAATACATTAAAAAGTAAAAAAAAACCCTCAAAACAACAACAACAAATGCAATAAAAACACAAAAACCTTTTAGATTTAAATATCCAGTAGTTTTCTAAAGTATATTGGAAGTTATTTGCATCAACTTAATATATTGCAGAAATTCTACTTTTCTAATTGTATTGTGGCTAGAAGAATATAAAATCTGAGATAATTACATATACATGGTATATGAAAGCTGTTACACAAGGAAAATGTCAAAAGAATTCTGACAAATGCACTTCATTACCCAGAATTAGAACAGCTAATAAAGAGTCACAGTAAAGAAAATTCTTGAAGTATGAAGTATGAAGAAGCTGAAGCACTTCTGAAATGTAAAAGAGTAGAAACTCATCTTGTTCAGGCTGAGTTATATGCACAGTCTTAAGCGGGTTCTTAAAATGATCCTTTGGGAAAGATTAAGGATCGAAGTTAAAACTTAAATATTTATTCACCTGATTTTGGACTGCTGTCTATTTTATAAATGACTGAGGGCTTAGATATGCAAGATTTTGAAGGAGGGAAAGTGGCATTCACATGCCAGATGAATAATCTGTATCTTTATGCATATTCATACCATCTTCTCTTGCCAGTGAACCTTGCATTAGTCTTACATGAAGGCTGTGCATAAACATGTTTACCTCACGTTATTTAAGCTGTGGCAACTTACTGCATCTAAGGCATTATGCACTGAATTACTATCAAGGTTAGTCAGTTTGAATACAGCAGTATCCAAGTACTCCTTTAATCACTTGACTCAGAAGGGCACGATGAGGATGCAGAGAAGAAAGTGTACTTGTGGATAGTATAATAAATCCCAATGGACATCCCAATGGATAAAGATGTTTCATCCTTGAAGCTACAGCCAATTACTTCTTGAACAAAAAAAAGGAGCATGCCAATTGAAGCTGTGTGCATTCATACCACAGTCAATTATCTTTGATCCTTGCATAGTGTACTTTTCTTCAGGTAGGAGGTGCTACCTGAAAAGTGCTATTCATACATCTATCTTGTACAGAATTTAGTGGTGCTTCAGCCATCTCCCTTTAAGATGACAGTTCTTTCAACAAGAGCTTTGGAAGACTATGCTGTCTGGGCATTCTTTCTTAGGTGAATAAACCTTCATGAAAATTGGTGATGCTGAATGAACATTCTAGTTTTAAGAAATGTTTTTGCCTCTACCAGAGGTAGGTCTGCTAATGCAGCAGTACTCTGCAATCTTATTATCTAGTCTCATGACATTTTGAAAACAAATATTTTTATGAAGGTCTGCTGCTTGTTTTATGACTGGGGAAATTCTTCTCTACTTCACACAGAGAGAGCATTTCTTAAAATCAAACATCCTTTCCCTGCTGATTAAACTGAACAATAAACTCCTAATTAGGAGGTTTTGAAAATTCTGGTTTTGATGTTAGCTTTGGAAGTTATTCGCTACAGGAGGTGTTAGGGTAGCAAAAGTTCTTCTGAGTCATCCCCAGTGCCCAAGCTGCTATACAGGATATAAAAGATGTGTACAGGAGAAAAGAACTAGTCAGATTCAGAACCTATTTTTACATCACTGTTACCCCTGAGATGACCTCAATTCATTAAAAAAGTTATTTCTTGGGAAGCATCTTAAAAGGTTGTTTGAACTCAAAGCTCAGGCTCTGTTGGTATTCAGACCATATCTGGGGCCATGCTTTGAAGTTTTCTCTTTCTCCTGGGTATTCTAGCTAATATAGTTCATTGTGAAATGAGAGCACAGGAAAATACAATATCATTATATTACTTGTATCAGACTTGAAATTCTACAATGAATTAGAAAGAACATTTCTCTTATTAGAAATTAATACACAGCTGTAAATAAAATCTCAAAGACAAAAATTTCACAATGTTTTTAACTTTCTATTTTCTTTTGTCTTATGTGATATGCATCACAGATCATATGATTAATGAAAATCTTCTGTCTTTTCACTACATGTCCACTCTTCAAAACCAACAGAATTTGCCACTGGAGTAAGTCAAAAAAGTGTCTGTAATCATATTGACCATTTCTCTTTTCCATACCTATTCTCCCAAGTTTCATACATGTGCATATACAGTTACACTTTTTTTGGTGTCATTCACTCTGCTGATATATTACCTATGTCAAAGCATCTCAAGTTGCTGCTCACCAAGCTATACTTCTTAAAAAATATATATCATAATATATTTTTTAATGCATTGAATTGTCTTGTATTTATTGCTAAGTAGTATTATTTTGGGATTAATCTGGTTTGTAAGAGTTTCCATTTTTTGGAAAAAACTGGAAACTCTTCCATATTTTTGTGAAGCGTGGTTATATTTCCAGGTTTAGCAAAAAGTGAGTGGAGGTTCTATTTGAACATCTATTAAAAGCCTTATTTCTCATCTTTAAGTGCATGCAGTGTGTTTTGAGACGGTTTTATTGCTTCTGAAATATTTGTTATTACATTTTAAAAGCAATTTATATTTTGTTATTATGTGCCATAATGACATCTGTTGCAGCAGAGTGAGACAAGATCAGGCAAAAATCATTAATATTTCTTGGATTCCAATCTGAAACATAGAAATATCAACAATGCTTCATTGGTTTGAGTAAGTGTGTCTTACATTTTAGCAAGTTTATACTAAAAAAAAATCTGCATGTGCAGGTGTCTGTAACGAAAAATTTGAAACCAAGATAACATAATGTCAGTGTATATCTGTGTGCATGTGCAAAATGGTCCTCTGTAAAACTAGAATTATTAACAGAATAATATTTCACGTAATGATTGCAATTAATGGCATGTATGTGAGGAAATGATGTGAAGACAAACTGAACATGTGGGTGTTTCTGTGAATACAGAAGAGAAATGGAGATTACAAACTGAGTAAAAAAAAAAAAAAAAATAAATTCCCCTGCCATCAGCACTGAGGAGAACTGCCAAAGATGCCAGCTTCATAATTTACTGCAGCTGTGCACCTGCAAATGCCACCTGGATTGTCTGTCACTGCTGCAGCTTCAGAAAGGTCTGAATATTCAGCCAGTGAGTTTTTCATTTTTTATCTGCTAAATATTCTAATTACTTTTGCTGCTAATAAATGGCAGAGAGAAAAAAAAAAGCCTCTAGGATTTGGGTCTGTGAGCAACGGGGGTTGCAGTGGTTAAGTGTAACTTAATCTACTGCACCAACAGATGCGTCAGTAGACCGCATCAAACAATCAAATAAGGATTAAAGGAAAAGTCACATTGGCTTTAATTTTCTTAGTCTGACTTCTTGGCATACATTGGAGAAAACTCAGGCTGTTTCTAACAAAGAATAACCTCAGGAAGTTTAGTGATTATGAGCAACGTATCTGAAATGCAACTTCCTTATGGTTTCTTTAAATTCCTATCATTATAAGGGTTATAATAATACAGAAACATTTTTTTATTGGAATAGCTGTTATTATATATTAATACCTCTGGCATTCAAAATAAAAATGACTAGATGAAGCAGCACTGCAGTAGATTTAGATTTATTTTAAATTAAGGCACAATACCGAAGGCTGATGAATAGTGGAAAAGAGTTGGAGATAGTCAAATCATAAAGGTTGTAGCAGCCAGCCACTGCTTTGGTGATTCCAGACAATTTGTGTTTAAAATAAGACTATGCTGAAGGAATTAGATTTATGCTCTAAGAATGTAAAGGGACAGTTATCATGATGACAGCAAAAAGTGTAGGAAGGCTCACTGCTCTGAAGGACTCTGAAGACATAATGAAGACTGTGGTAGAGAGGGAAATGAAGATCAGACTGAAGGAACTCAGTCAAGAATACAGCACAAGATCATCTCAGCAATTATGGTTTTTTTTGTACCCATATTACAGCACCAGTATCAACACTGAACAACTACACCACATAGAAAACTTTGACCTGTGTTGAGAGAACACAAAACTGGTTCAATAGGTAAAAAAAACAGGTAATAGCCAAGCACAAAGATGATGAAAGGGAGACTGTTCAAATGAATCTGGTTTGTAAAATGTGGCATCAATACTTAGGTAATTGCTTAGGTCGTGTTTCGGGCCTTCTGAAGCCTGTTAGAAATATCTGGATTTAAAAATTTGTAGAAGTGACAGGATTTATGGCCTAAACAGAATTACTGATGGCCTCAACATTATGGGGCCCAGAAACAAATGAAGTGTATATTGTGAAGCACATCAGGGAGTGAATAAGGAACATAGAAACTTTACTACTTCGCATGGAAGCCTCTGCTGCATGTATAATAAGCTTTTAAAAGAATATTCCACATTGTCTATACCTTGGTAGTATACCAAGTAGATTATTTATTTCCAATTTGTCATATATAAAACCAAATTAACACTTTAAGTAATTTCTTCTAATTTTGCCATCCAATGTGCTTAGCAGAAGACAATGAAACAGGAGAAACCCTGTAAGAACAATGCTAATGTGTCTTTGTGTACACAGTGTGTGGTTTTTTTCTTTACAATCTTAAACTGATCCACAGCTTTCTATTAGTGAATCACTGAAAACCTCAGTCCCCAACACTCAATGTGAAATCTAAAGGGTTGAAATACCACAGTATAAATGTTTGCTTCAGTAATGTCATGGTCATTTTTGTGCTCTTGAACTATTATAATTAAATTTAACGGCACTCTTCTCGAGCAAAATTTAATAATCAGTCTGCATTCTTGCTTGGTCTCTAATTTAAATGATAATCTTGCTTCCTTAAGAAAAGAGCAGTTGGATTAAATCTGCATAATCAGTAATGTGTACCATGGGGACATACAGGTAAATAAAATAGTTCTAATCTTGCTTCTTCTCTCATCTGTATACACAAAGAAGTGTTGAAAAGTGTTCTAAAAACAGCAAACATATTTTTTTCTGTGCTTTTAAAAACATTTCTGTGTGATGTGAAACATGCCAATTAACTTTTTTCCTATTACCTGTCACAATTGATCCACTTCTTGCTTTCCCCTATTCCCAGGCAAAATAATTATTGGGCAGCTTAGTCTGAAGGCAAGTACTAGTGAAATACAGTTTTCTGCTTATTATGTTTAAAGAATGCAAAGGTTGCAATTCTGTCTTAATGAAACACTATAAACTCCAGACTTCCAACGTTAAATATGAAATAACCCAAAAGCTGTTAAGATATGGAAATATTTTTCTTATTATAATATTATTGCCTGTATTAAAGCATCAATTCTTTAAAATGACATAATACAGTGACAGTACAACTAAATTCTATGTTTTTAATCCCAGGGAAGATTAAAATCCTGCTTGTTACTCCCTTTTCATTTTTTCACTTTACCTGCTTTGCCAAGAGATGACATTCAAAGAAATAGAAATTTACTGTCAAGTAACACTCTGCAGTGACCCAGACAACTGACAAAGGCTGAAAATGATTTCAGGTTCAATGCCCACCACTCACATCTATCCACCAAAGAGGTTCAAGATGATATAAAATATATGAGATATAATACATGCACCAGCATCTATTTGCAGATGTAATCACTCATTTTGAAGCTTCTCTGCTAGTTACCTTTTTTACAGCTGTGTCTATATGCTTCTCATGTAAATGTAGGTGTCTTTATAGTTCTGGTCAGAAAATGTTGCCTTGGCCTTCAGTAAATGTCTGTTCTCTTGAATAGCTAATTCAAATGAAATGTCTGAAATTGTTACTGCTTTTCTATCCTTAAAATATGAGAGTAAGATAGTTTCCAGATCTAGGCAACACACTTTCCATTTGTCAAACACACCCTGAGGCTCTGAGCATGTGCATCAATCACAGCTTATAGTGCAAATAGGTGGGTCTGAGTGATGGTGATTGAGTAAAGTGCCAGCATTGCTGAGTAAGATGGAAGATGACTAGACTGATATACTTGAATTGGCATTAGTATTAATGAACAGGACAGCACATATCTTGACATGAGTAAGTGGTCACAGCCTGGGAGTGTGGAAGTGAATATTAGCTGACATGACGTGGTGTAACTCTGCATGGGTGTATGTGTGACACATGAATGATTGCTGGAAGTCAGTATTGGTGGGTGGGAGTAGCACAGTGTCACTTTATATAAATGAGTACCTCTGACAAGAATCCATTTAGTTTCTGCCTAAACATTTCCTGTTGGTAGAGAATAGCCTACTATTTACTAGTGACACAAGTCCAATCCCCCTGCTAGAGAAGTATCACCTGGGTCAAGCCACACAATAATAAATCCAGGCAGGTTTTGAACTACAATCTTTGTGGCTATCTATTGGACTCTCTCCAGTAGTTCCCTGTGTCTCTAGAACTGGGGGGCCCAAAACTGGACACACTACTCCAGATGTGGCCTTACTAGGACAGAGTAGCTTGGAAGATTTTTCCCTCGATCCTCTAGTCACACTCTTCTTAATGCACTCCAAGATTTCATTGCTCACAAGAGCACATTTCTGGCTCATGGTTCACAAGGACTCCCAGGTCCTTCTCCATATAGCTGTTTTCCAGCAGTTCAGACCCTAACCTCTAGTACATGGGGTTATTCCTCCCCAATTCAGGGGAGGGCCACAGAGATGTTCAGCATCTGGAGCATTTGCCCTGGAAGGAGAGCCTGAGGGAGCTGGCATCTTCAGCTAAAAGGCTTCATGGCATGGGGGGGACCTAACAGCAAACTGTTGGGGACTTTGTGGAGGTCATTGACCAAGTGGAATTCACTTCTTTACAGCAGTTTATATGAGATGAAAGTAGGCAGTGGAATTTGACTGAAACAGTGGAAGCTCAGACTGAATATAGGGAAAAAGGATTTCCACTCTAAGAACAGTCCAGTAGTGGAGAAGGTTGCCCAGAGAATTAATGCACTCTGCACCCCTAGATGTTTTCAAAATCTGCCCTGAGCAACCTGGTCTGAACTTAGGGCTGATTCTGCTTGGAGCAGGTGGGCAGACTAGAGACCTTCTAGAGACCTTCTGAAGTCTTTTCCAGCCTGAACTGTCCTGTGACTCTCCCTGAAACATGGCTGGAACATTACCTATCAGTGCTGAGCTGAATTATTTCAGCCACATGGTATGCTGGAATTATAGAGCTCACCACTGTTTTGTGACCTTTCAGCAGAATTTACTTAATTAAAGGAGATTCAGAATTGCAATGTATCTGAAGTTAAAAGCAGTCTCAGCTCAGCCAGCAGTAGGACTGCAAGAAAATACCATAATTTCAACAGCAACTGAACAGCTGGTGATGGAGAAAATTGCATCCAGGATGAATGGACATCCTCCAAATGGATCCAAAGATGGATTTATGAAGCATTTTTTGGAAGTGCACTATGGTGACTAGAGAAAAAAAAAAAAGGTAAAAAAAGATTGCCTTTTTGTTATTCTCTTTCCAAAATATAATACATCTTTGAAATTTAAAAACCTTCAGCTTGCAAATTCTGCATCTGTAACAATTCCCAGGAGGATTTTATCTTAGCTAATGAACTCTACCATGGCTGCAGAGCAAGACTAATGTAACACCTCTTGCAGCAAACTTTTTCAATGGCTGACATAACTGTATATAGTTAGTGAACTTTTTCAAGAGGCAGTAAAAATAATTTAAGAATGCAGTGGGTATTCCACTATAACACTTGTAGGAACACGTTTAAGACAATGAACAGTTTGTCTGTAACTAAACATAGAGTATTTATTAGCTTTACATACTTCATAAATATGATAAAATGCTTCTGCTAATGCTTTCAAGCTATAATATAGGATCTATACACAGTGTTCTCCAGTAAGTTGGATTTTTATAGCAAGGTCCCTTAATTCAATGGTAGTACCATGTAGCAGCTTGAAAATTATGCTGCAATTTCATTCGAAGTAAAAAATAAGCCATGTAATCAGCAATACATACTTTATTTTTCCAATATGTTAGTTTCCTTTGCTTGCTTTAACTTTTCAGATTGCCAAATTGAACATGACCACATGTGAGACCAACCTGGGTACTTTGTACAGTTTTGGGCACCGAGATGCAGGAAGGACATGGAGGTACTGGAGAGGGTCCAGAAGAGTAACAAGACTGATTGGGAGATTGGAGAACATGTCCTATGGGGAGAGGCTGAGGGAATTGGTTTTGTTTAGTCTGGAAAAGAGGAGGCTAAGAGGTGATATTATTGCTCTCTGCATCTACCTGGAAGGACATTGTAGAGTTTCAGGTGCTGGACTTTTCTCCCTTGTAACTAGTGACAGGACAAGGGGAAATGGCCACAAGTTGTGCCTTGAGAAATACAGATTAGATATGAAGAAAAATGTCTTTAGTGAAATAATAGTTAAACATTGGAACAGATTGCCCAGGGAGGTGGTGGAATCACCATCTCTGGATGTGTTCAAGAGGCAAGTAGATGTGGCACTTCAGAGCATGGTCTTGTGACCATGGAAGTGTTAGGTAGAAGGTTGGACTTGATGATCCTGGAGGTCTTTTCCAACCTTATGATTCTATGATTCTATCACCAGATGAAGCTGCCATTTTTGATACTTGGGTTTGGTGGCTTTTTAGCTCTTTTCTTACAAAGGCATCTGAACAAAGCCATGAAGATCTGCCTCCAAAGATCTCTTTGCAGGAATCTAGGTAAGCACATAAAGTTCATAATTTGCTAAATTTATCAGCATTAACCTAACTGCACTGAAATGCAAATTCTCACCATTAAACTTCCTAGATAGGTTCAAAGACATCAGTACCAATATGCTCACATGACCACAAACAATTAAGTCAAAACAATTTAATGAGCTACCACTCCTGAGTCATGGTACTAATATTAGCTCTCCTAGGTTGTTGCAAGTACAATATGAAGCTTAATTGTTTGAAATGCTGCAGGATATGTTAATGCCTGTTATTTATTGACTCTAAGGGAGAACAAACTCAAAGGAAGCTTGGAGAGTAAGACCACAGAAGTAAGTAACCCAAGGAGAAGAGCACGGAATTGTTAGCCAGCTAAAATGGCTCAGCCAGCAGCACCTTATAACATTGCAGTAACACAGCTACTTGTCATTGTGCAAAAACAAACAGCTGGTTCACATTTTGTAGAGTTGTGATCTATACACATTTTCAGGAAGATATTTCATCAGTTTATCTTCCAAGTTTTGTTTGTCATGTTTTCATAATATTCAGAAGAGCTGTGTGTACAT
>JANHGL010002670.1:27877-40170 GCA_024611195.1 Ceyx melanurus | reverse complement strand
ATGGGGAAGCACCTTTGCCTCATCCATCTCTGAGATTTGCATGCATAATAGAAAGCATCTCGCCCACAGTTAGTTTGGAGCTTTGAGGGTTGTTTTTTTTTTTTTAAGTCAACACACATGCACTGACTCACAGCCGGCTGCACTGTTATTATTCAAAACAGCTCCCCATCAAAATTTAAATGCTAGGTAGATTCCCTCAGACCAGAGCTGGCAGCAGATGCATCAAAATATTTACTGGAGCAGAGCCACATAAACACACAGGCTAATTCTTCCTCCCGTTCCCTTATGGCTCCAACCGGCAGCCTGTAGGTCTAGCGAGAGAGCATCAGCGCATCTCTCCCAGTGAATACTAAACGGGAGTCCTGTAGGCACGCCGAGGGGCTCAGGGGGGAGCCAGGGCTTTGGGCTGGGTACCAACTGGGAATGAATAGCAATCCGAGCGGGAGCCGATAGCGAGCGAGGCAGCAAAGCCCCAGCTGCACGGACTACGTGTGCCTGCTAATTAAGAGCCTGACAGAAAGGTAGGAAACAGCAACCTCTAACATTGCTCCACAGCAGAAAAGTCAGGGCAAAACAAGTAAGAGCAAGGGCAAAAAACTAAATTTCACCACAGTCCTTTTCCTTTGCATCCTTTTTCACACACCAGAAGCATGTGCAAGACAGCTGTTAATAACTTCTTCTTCTGCAAAGTCTGCATGTGCACACCCCTGGCCAGCTTACTAAAACAACAAACCATCAAAACAAAATCCTGCAAACATCCAGTGGCTCGGAGGAGGCAGAACAATTTCTAGCATTTTGTTTGGATCGGTCATATTTCAAAAAAATCAGCTACACATCTTGTTAGATTTTCTCAGCAGGTGAAACAGCAAGTGCTCAGGTACAGAGAGAGTTAAACACCCAAGGTAACCATCAGAACCAGCACTAATTTGCTATTTGCACGTGGTGACTGAGATTAAGGCAGCATCTGTGCAAATACTCTATTTGTCTGAAGAAATTCGTTCCTACACCAGGGACCAAAGCACCTCCTCTCAACAGGTTTCCCCAGCTTTCCTCTAACTTCACAGTAAACATTTCATCAAACACAGATCCCAGAGGCTCCAGGATGAGAAGCTGCAGAGCACTGCTGTCCCTGGAGGGAAAGCCCCATGGATGTTGTGCTCACAGGCTGCCAGCAGCTCTGCCTTGCCATGCACAGGGCTGTTTCCACCCCTAGTGCTCACCCTCAAGGAGCTTCCTCCTAGTTGCTACTTGCAAAAGGCATTACACTAAACAATTTGGATTTTGTGTGTTTGATGGCTTTTTCCTTGTTTTACAACTCAAAATACTTCAATAGTTTTTTTTATGAGGAACATCTGAAGCAATGTCTTGTGTAGATACCAAAGTCCTGAACTGAAACATCTCAGGCACCTTGCACCTGCCTGCACACCAACACTTGGGGCACACAGGGATGCCACGGTCACCATGTGGTAAGCCTGTCCTGCCTTGGGCAATACTCCCTGGCCCTCTCAGATTCCACCTCCACAGCTATGGCCCCAAAGCCCTTGAACTTCTCCAGCCACTCAGATCCAGATGGGGGGCCCTCAGTGTGTGATCTCCACAGGGCAGCAAAAAGCTGCGAGAGATTCCTAAGCTCTTTATTTAAATATTTATATTTATTTTATGAATATTTTATTTGTGTTTACACATCAAAATACCAGACAGGCTACGGCACACAGGTGGAGAACCACTGCTCTGGGGATCTGGGCAGCAAAGGCTGAAGGGTGGCCAGAAGATATGGCAGATGTGCCCTCACATAACAGTGGCTGCTTCACAGCCATGGTTGCCAGGATGAGAAACTTGCAGATGAAGACAAGACTGGACATGACATTTCTTATGCAAATAGGGATAAAAACAACATAATGGGGCTCCTATTTTGGCACTCTTTTTGCCATCTCAGTGGCCCTTAGTAGACATGGGTGTCATGACAGAGCCTCCATGAGTTGTGCTTCTGCAATAGAGTGCAGAATATGTCTCCAAGATGCCAAAGATGTCTCCTCCATCTAGGCAAAGGTGTCACACTAGCAGAAGTCAACAAAACACAACTCATCACATTGTCCACTTGCAAACCCACACATTCGTTGACTCATGGACTGGGAAAAATTATGTTATACATCTAAAAGCTCCAAAGGAAAAGGTTGCAAACAACTACACAAATTATCATAGAATTATTTAGGTTGGAAAAGACCTTTAAGATCAGCAAAAAACCACCTAGAAAGTAGCTGGCTTCAGGATTCCTCCTGACATCAGCTGGATCCCAGCCATGCAAGAAGGAGCTCGGCCTGAGAATGACAGATTAGGCTGCCCATATGGTGAGATACCCTAGAAAAAAAGTAATTTGGGAAGATAAAATGGAACCCCTGACACTGCACTGTTGGTTTGGTTTTTTTTCCTTTAAACAGCACAATATATGCAGGCAGAGGGCAAATATGAATATTCCATTTTCTTTTAAACTTGGAAGAAAACAAAGATTTGTCTTGGCTGGAAACCATTATTGACAGCTCCCCGTGAAATCATGGGGATAAATGGTTACACACATTTTTGTTTATATGACTCAAATATATAAGAATAGAGACAAGGGGAGGGACCATGTCTGTACCACAGATCAGTTCAAAAGCAGCTGCTTTTTCTCACAGATGAAAATCAAGACTTCAGAGGAACAGAAACACCAAAACCACTACTGAATTAGGGTATTTGCCACAAAAGTCAGGAATTCTCTTTCCCAAAAGATGACCATCCAAATTTATCACCCCAAGAGACCATACTTGAGATGTACCAAGTGCTGGTGGTTGCCCTCTAGCTAAGGAGCTGAACATTTTTCAGAGTATTTTCTTCAGAGATAAAATGAAGACCAAGCTCTGACTGTGGCCATGCAATGCATAGCTCAGCTGGGTGAGCACCTGTGCCAGCACCCTCACTGAAGCTGCTGTCAGAGGGTCACCAAAGAGATGCTGTGTTGCTCCAACCCTGACTGCAGCCCTGCTACAATCTGCAGTGCTCCAGAGCACAGATGCTGCTTACTTCCCAGCACAGGGAGAAGCCCTGGCTGCACATCATGGGGCTCCCATTCTACAGGAGTTACACACAGTTCTCAAGGTTTGCTGGCACAGCTAAGGTAGATTCCACTTGACAGTGCCTGGGTTATGCCCAAACCCCTTCATTTCCCCACAGAAAGTTCACTCACTTGGTGACTGGTGTGAGGGTCAAAGCAGGGGAAGGTTCCTCACAGGAAAGAGCTGTGAGTGCTTCATGCAGGTGAAAGGCAGCCATGGGCCAGGCACACTTGGATGGAGCAGCACCCAAAAGTGTCCCTGGGGGATGCCTCTTCCCCAGCAGGAGCCCATGTACATTCTTAGCCGAGCATTCAACACTGGGTGCTGATCTCCCCAGCTAGACAAGAAGGGCAGATGTGGCCCCATGGGTCACCACTAATCCATCATCATCTGCCAGCATTTCAAGCCCATTCCATCCTTTCACCACTACTATATAGCATATGCTAATAAATTGTCTGCCAACTACCACCACCATGACACCGTGCCATTCATACCCCTCCTCCTGATTTCTTCCTGCTTCTTAACTCCACATTATTACTTTTAATAAGCATGAGAGACTTGGAAACATCAAGGCAAAGTAGACAGGACTGGCAGTGCTGGAGGTGTTTATTTGTTGGATGTAGCCCAAATTTGTGGTCCAAATAAATAATTCATTTTTAATAAATGGAAATACAGCCTCTTCAACTAGGGCAGCATATCACCCTGGAACTTCTCACCTAAGGACCTAGTGACTCTGGCAGTCAGGCAGGTCAGGACTCAGAAAGCTCCTGCCAGGTCTTCTGCAGAGCCTTGGGCTTAGGGTCAGGCAAAGCACTTGACAGAGCATATTCTGGCACAGACAAAGAAGTAAGCTGACAGTATTGGTACTGCTCTGCTCCCTGATGCAGGATCAGTTCCTTTTCCCACTGAAGACAACTGGTGCAAAATGGAGCCAGGCCATGCTTGCTTTATGTCTGTCCTGAACTGTAAGTTTCTGGTATTTTCCTGTATATATATATATAGGAAAGTAGAAGGCAAGGTTGTTTTTTGTCATGTAGAAACATGGGCCACTGCCAGAAGAATTCATCCTCCATAAGGACAGGGCCATAATCTCTGGTTTATCAGCCATCCTCTTCTAAAAGGCAAAGGTGGCCATGTCCATCTGCAGGACTAGCAAGGGAATGCCTCAGGTTTACCCATATTTAGAACTTGAGGCACTGGGGAAATTCATTCTGATGTATAATTTTTGGCTCCCAAAGTGCAGCAATGAGCATTTGCATAATAGGAACACAAATAAAACCTGAAAACTACCTGTTCACAGCAAGCCTCTGTCATTCACTCTGTATCAGCTTTGAGTGGTTCCAGGTAGGTTCTGCTTTCAAAAGTCTAAATAGAGCTGAAAGTGACTGATCCCTTTTCCTTTCTGGGTATTTTAGGAATGAGATCTAGGCATCAGTGACCAGAGTTTCTTTCTATGTGCTTAAGATTAAAGGTATTTCATTTTCAGTGTTCCATAACTAACATCTGTTTCAGGGAAGCATTTTATATTTACCCAACAAGGAGAGCCTAACTTTAAGGCAGAGATGACTCTCTGCCCACCTGAGCAGCTACTGATTTTCTTGAGGCCAAATAGAAACCAAGTCCTTCTGACAAGCAACTGAGAGTGCAGCAGTAGCAGCCAGGCAGCTGGGATGGTGCCACAGGAGCACTGACACAGAAACGTCAGGACTCCTGCTCTCAGCTGTGCCCACTCAACTGTAGCCCAGTCAGATGTTTGTAATTGGGACCCACTGACACCAGCCCAATTACCGCTCAGTGCTCTGGCACAAAACCACCTCCAGCCATGGTGACAAGCTGGGTCCTCCCAGCAGCACTCTGGGCATGGATTCCTCCATGAGGGGTGGCAGCTGAGGGGGAGCAGGAGACTGAGACGTGCACAGATTGCAGAGGCAGTGAGATGGCAGCCCCCTTACAGGAACTGCCTGGACACCATCAGAGCTGCCCACAGGCTCTTGATGTCTCTTCCAGCTCTCTCTGCTTTCTAGAGCAGACCATGAGACCCTGAGGCTTGGCTATCCACAAGGGGGAAAAAAAACAACCAAAAGAACCGCCACCAACAAAAATCACAACAAAAATCAAAAGCAAGAAAGATGTTCCTTTTCTAAGAGAATGAGAGTTTCCGTTGCTTAGCAAATTTTTAACCAGTTGCTGTCCTCAGCTGTGTGTGCCAGAACACGCTCTGTCAAGCACTTTGCCTGACCCTAAGCCCAAGGCTCTGCAGAAGACCTGGCAGGAGCTTTCTGAGCCATGACCAGCCTGACTGCAAGAGTCACTACCTCCTTGGGTGGGAAGTTAAAGAGCACATCTGCCCCACTGTGCCAGATCACTCCAGATGCTTCCCCTGCATCACTGATTCATCCTTTGGGGTCATCTTGGTGCTGAGGCTCCAGGCCCAGCATTCCACACAGTCATGGACCAACTATGGAAGACCAAAGCGCAAAAACATGGTAGGAAATCAATAAAACCAGCTCCATCTGGAACCTGGAAAAATCATAATCACAACCACATGCACAAAGCTCAGGTTGCTGACCAGCCTCCATAGTGCAGTCCCCACAGACTGAACTCTGAGGAGCAGAAGAAAGGTGAGCACACCATTTCTCTTGCAGTAGTAGTCATTTTATTTATTATTATATAAAAATGGAGAGTCTTCCTGCTCTAGATCTTCTTGAAGTCAGAATTCAACACATGTGTATTTTCCCCAGTAACTATTGTTGGGTTTTTTTTAAAGGTTTCTTCCAAAAAAGCACTAACACACAAGGGCCTAATTTCATCTTCTCTCTCTCTACTCTGAGCCATTACAATCAACGGGGGCTTTTTCAAAGACATCATCTGTGCTCTGCAAGGACAAGGCAGTGGCGATTAAAAGATTCATTAGTGCACCTGTACAGGCCCAAAGCAAATTCTCACGCTTGCTAGCTTTGTCAGATCTCATAAGCTAGAGGTCCTCTCTTCCATTTTGATGGAAATATATTTTTCATGACATGGAAGCCAGTGAATAATAATGCTGAGATATCAGATGGAATAAATGAGGCTTAAAGCTTTGGGATCATCTAGATTTTCATACAAATAAGGCAGTGACAATATTCAAGTTTGGAAAGCCACTTGCTCTCCAGTCTATAGCAAACACAGCTATGCAAAACCAAACAAAATAAAGCAGAGGTCACTCATTGCCACCAAACAGGGAACAAAAAGCCAGGCATTGAGCTCTGAACAATAAGGGGTGCTGCTCCTCTTTAACATCCCCAGGAGAGCCGAGAATGAAGCTGGCATTTTGCATCCTATTGTTCAGAGCCAGCAGTCAAGCATCAGTCTCCTGAAATCGAGGTGTCCCTGCTCTGGCATTTTCTCTTGCAAAAATATGGGAACAGATCAGCCCTGCAGCTGCACATAGGTATGTATGGACATACACCTCTGTGTACTTAAAGGAAACAGAAAATAGAACAAGGTATTGTTCACTCTATATGAGGCAGCACAGTCAGAGCTGAAAATAAAACCGCATTATTGTCTGCTCGTTCTTTTTTTTTGCAGTAATAAAACTGGGCAGAACTCCACAGAGCAGACTTAATGTTTGCCCTAAGGATGTCACACTCACAAATAGACAGCTGAGAGCCCAGGAAGGGAATACTTCACATTTCTGGTGACAACTTCAACAAAACATGAGGGAGTTACTGGCTTATATGTTTGGTTGGAGTGTTCCTCCTGTAAACAGAGGGAAAGCATTTCCAGATGAAAAGCTGAAAGGAGAGGCAGGAATCCTGGGCAGGGCACCCATGTGAGAGGTGGCAGGAGAGAGGGGTGCCGTGGGAGCTCCATGCAGGGCTGTCCCCTGAAGGAGTGAATGCCAACTGACAGGCAGAGACACGGTGCTGAACCCAAAAGGTGACAACAAGAAACTTCAGCTAGGCAGAAGGTGAGAGAGCCAGGAGATGGTCAGAAAAGACTGTCAGAATTCCTGTGCCAAATAAAAAGGAAGATGTGGAACAGCATCAATGTGAATTTGTCTACAGAAGGGATGGAGCTGAGCCAAGGCCAGGAAGCAGGTGTGGGAAACAGCTGGACTGCTCCCAGTACACCAGGCTTTGGCAAGGGAACGGTCAGTAAAAGGTGAGGTCTAGTGACAGAGTTAGAAAAACTCAATATAATAACAGTATCCATTTGGGAGGGGAAGAAAGGAGTATCAGTCTGGAAACCAGTCTGTGGAGCCAGAGAACTCAGAGCATGAGCAGGTCTAGCACAGTTAAGGATGCCTGGGAGGAGGCTGCACGCAGAGGAATCAGGAACTGCAACCTTTTGCTCTCAGGACGCCATTACAGGAATGCCCAAGGATAAAAAAGTTCACACTTCAGTAATGAAAGCCATCTATTACCCCTGAAATCTGTTTGAACACTGTGTCAAGTGAAGTCTCCCTTTCAAAAATCATCAGATCCATACATAAGAAACTTCAGGATGGTTTGAAGCAGAAAACCCTGAGGGATATAGAAGCACCAGGCCACAGTGCAGGCTGAGAAGCAGGACACCACTGCTGCACTTGGGGCAACCACACTAGAAAGTTACAGTGGTATCTGGATGTGAGAGTTGTGTTCAAGTGTCTCACTCACAGGACAAGGGGAGAAATTCCAAAGGAATTTTGGTAGCCAAGAGTAGCAGATGATCCCAAAAGCCTTCTCTCTTTGCAGGGAGGCCAAAGCAGAGCTGCTGTTACAGCAGTCCCACAGAGCCTAGTGGGGATCAGCCCATGTAAAGGGAATACAGCAGGCTGGCTGCCAGGCAGGCAGTCAGTCCCAGTGCCCTTGATGGCACTACCAGCAGCGATGGCAACGCTCCAACAGGCACTGGGCTGGTAAAAACACAACAGGGAACAAGCAGCAGGCAGCCAGGTACATGCACACACCCAAAGCTCACTAAGCCACCTTGGTATCTTAACATGTGAGTGTTTCTATCCCAGGCACAGCCTCTATGGGCATAACACGCTCACAGCTACATTAACGTGCTCGGGGACATACATCACAACCAAACATGGGAAGAAATCCCAGGGAACATCCCCTGGTTGCTTGCTGACAAGGACACAACTCCCAGCAGCTGGGACAGGAACATGGCATGTACCCACTCCCTCCCTCACACCCCCAGCCTCAGCTTGGCACTGGTTGAACTCACAAGCGAAGCGAGCTGAGAGACAGACAGGAATTCAAGGCTGTTTTGTTCCCAGAAGCATTACAGACAGTATGTCAAAACTGTATCCAAAATGGGAACAATAAACATCAGTCCAGGTTAACAGCCAGTTTCACTTCTGTCTTCTGATAATGGTCAAAGAGAAAGAAAAATCTATTTCTAATTATTCAGCACTTCCATGGATGATTGATACATTGACTCCAAACAATTCTACAGTCACTGAGGTTGTTTTATGAAGGAGAAAAGGTTAAAGACATTCAGAGGATCTTGGATCTCTCCTTTCTTTTTGCTTTAGCACACTTCAAAGAAATGTGTCAAACTAACCATGTATAATTCAGGTCATTGAGCAGATGCACACACTGCTGGGTAACTAACATGGAGAGTTAACCAACTATTTTTGTTTCACATTTCACTACTTGACATACGGTCTTGTAGAAGAGAACAAGAGCAGCCACTAGACACCCTTAGGTAAATTCAACTTGTGTCAAATTAAATCACATCAGGCAAAAAAATAAGCTAAATAAGAGGATATTCTGTTTGTACATGGACTCATAGAAACATTTAAGATCATTGATTCCAGCCATTAGCCCAGCACTACCAAGTCCATCACTTGTAGATGTCACCACATCCATGTGTATTTTAAACCACTCCTGGGACAGGGACTCCACCACTGCCCTGGGCAACCTGTGCCAGGCCTTGACAACCCTGGAGGGGAAGAAACTGTTCCTCAGGTCCAACCTAAACCTGCTGCAACTCGAGGGTATTTCTCTTGTTTTGTTCCTTGGAGAAGAGCACAATCCCACCCTGGCTCCAACCTCCTGTCAGGAGCTGTCAGAGCCAGAAGGTCTCCTCTGAGCCTCCTTTTCTCCAGGCTGAACAACCCTAGGTTCCTCAGCTGCTCCTCACCACACTTCTGCTCTAGACCCTTCCCCAGACTTGTTGACCTTCTCTGGACACGCTCCAGCCCCTCAATGTCCTCTGGGAGTGAAGGGCCCAAAACTGAATGCAGCATTTGAGGTGCAGCCTCATCAGTGCCAAGTACAGGGAAAGATCCCTGACCTGCTCCTGCTGGCCACACTGGTGCTGATACAAGCCTAGATGCCATTGGCCTTTTTGGCAAGCTGGGCAAGTACTTTGGTACAGTTTTATTTGAATGTGCCAGGAATTCACACCAGGCACAGACACGTCCTGCTAGAAGGTGCTCTGGAACATCCAGATATTTAGTTTTCTAATAATTAATGCTCTGAAATGACCTACAACTTCTATTGCAGAGTTTCACAACTTTCAAAATGAACACAATTCTCTTAATGAAGATTGACAATTTTATGTTTTATGCTGCAATCTTCCCTGTTGAAAAAAAACCCTGATAGGATTATTCCACTAAAATGTTTGCTTTTGAAGCTGAATAAAACAATGCATTAAAATGGAGATTAGCTTGGCAAGTTTCACAAAGATAAAGTAAGCACCAACATTTCCCAAATTCACAATATCCTGCACACCAAACAGCCAGGTTTATGTCTCTCAATTTTCCATCCTGCAAATGCACATCTTCTGATGCTGCAGCTGCAGCACCTGCCTGCAGTACATGAAGAGCTTGTGTTTCATGCACAGGTGCCCCCAGTACATTAGTGCCAGTGGATTCAACAGCACTGCTTTTCTGCAGGATGGAGCAGACTCCTGAAATCACAATGGGATCCAAACCCTACCTGCCTTGGACACCAAGGGAAAATGGCAGGTTTTTTGAGAAGGAGAAAAAAATACCAAAGTTTGGAAAATTAATTAGTTTCTTAACTAGTTATTAAAATCTAGAATCTGCTGCATTATTCTATGGCAGAACCACAGATATCATGTGATACCACACTAAGACAATGAAAAACCTTGACAAATTTGGAGCTCTCTGCCTTTTGCAGAGGATCACCTGTACTGGAGAATAACTTCACTGTCCCTGTAATGTGCTTTCTCTCAGCAGTACCAGTGAATATTTCCATCTGTGACTCCATCTTAACTCCATTTCTGTGAAAGAATTCACATTAAGGTCACAGTAGATGAAGAATGCTTGCAATAAAAGGGATATGTGCCATTCCTGTAGTACTAGCCAGTGGACTGAAGTATTATTATTACAATTATATAAGAACTCTCATTTTGATGCTCAAGTGCTCCCCAGATCACATCATCAGTGACAGTTATTTCCAAATTCTATTCAATATGCCAATCCAGATAATTTCTGGAGCTATTACTAATTAACATTCCATTTCAAGATGTACAAAAGGTAAGGAAGGATGGGGATGGCTCCAAGACAAATTGTGGTGCTACTTCCATTGTTAGCAGCACACTGGTGCATTTAATATATAAACACAAAAGAAGACATTGCTGTCTGCAGAATAGTTTTTCCATCGGATGCTTCTCACACACACAGACAACTCTGTTGTTACTTTTGCCTTTCCTCCCCTTCTCTCAGCATCCAGAGCATACTTTCCAGTAGCCTAAGAAGTTGACCCATACTAGATGAGCCAAGGAGAATCTAAAACTCTGTTATTGGCTACAGGAGACTCACTTCAACCCACAAACATGAACTGCATGTACCCCCAGAGTGGTCACTAACCTTCTTTAGCAAACCAAGTATCTACTGCAGCAAATTCATCATTAGCCAGCTCTGGTCTGACCTCTTTGGTGCTCAGGCAAGAGGGACAGAGTTTTACTTCTGTGCTGGACAATGAGTGGGTGAGGAATGCTCCCACAGACCCTGTCCCCAGTAAAACCCTGCTGCTAATCTCTACAAGGTGGGAATTTTTGCATCTCTGCAGAGTCTCAGGGTGTAGCTGGGAATGTCTCTCTGTGGAAGAAAAGCTACACAAATCTCCGCCATAACACAGAGCATACATTCAATGCCTAGACAGCTACAGCATTGGCAATATTCTCATGAAGCTTATTCATAACTTCTCATTGGGCATAGATCAGTAAATTCCAGTCAGCACTTTGTTTTCTTTCCAGGTCTCTTCCATTTGGCTTCTGCAGGAGACCTGTTCCTTGATTTAGACTTAATTCTTGCCAAAGGAATGACAGCAAAAAAATTAATAACAAAGTTCTATGAAACAAATCTTCATCAACCCTCTTTTGTGAGCTCTGAAGATTGTCATCAAGATTTCATTAATCTAATGGGAAAAGCCCTGACATAAAGCAGTCATCAGGACTCTAAAGGACACAGGCTGGTTCAGAGCTGTGGCTGCTCTGAGCCTGACCCAGGCTCTGCTGGGTCCTGGGGACAGAGCTGGCCCTGGCCACTGTTTCTCTCCTTGCCTCTTCACCCTCCCTGGTTTACAGAAATCCCTGGAATAAACTGCCCCCAAACAACCAGTACAAGCTGAGGGATGTTGTTGTGTGAACAGGGACAGTCAGGTACCAGCTTGGAATTAAAGCTGCAAATCCTAACTGAACAGACACACAGAAGTATTATCTGGGGTCATCATTTTCCCATGACATTCAGACTACAGTACCAGCTTAAAAATGAAATGCATATTATCTTCTCCCCTTAATGCTTCTAGATGAGAAAGTCTAATATTTTCCTGCACTTCCATGTGGAAAGATTTTTTACAATTCCAAATTCACAGAATACCAGGAAAAAAAAGGGATTAAAGATCCACTGCTTTTGTTGTTAGTGGAGGCATTTCATTTTATTACTTTAAGACACAGCAGTAAAAAGTATACAAATAAAATAATTCTTTGTTCTTGCTGTGGATATTGGAGCCCTGCAGGAACGTAAATCCGAAATTCACCTAACCACTTACAAAGAACACCTACTGGGATGCTCTGACCTTTCCTAGACTTCTCATATGAGCCTGGCAATCTAAACAAAAGTGTCCTGTAATAACTAGGAATTATTTCCAATGACAAGCGAAGGGAAAAAAAAAAAAATAAAAAAAAAAATAAAAAAAAAAAAGACAAAAAACCCTTTTGAACAACAATTGGCAAAATTCTACAAGAGGAGATTTTTGGGAA
>JANHGL010002670.1:0-27694 GCA_024611195.1 Ceyx melanurus | reverse complement strand
AAAAAACTAGCAATTATTTCCAAAGAAAAGCGAAGGGAAAAAAAAAAAAATAAAAAAAAAAATAAAAAAAAAAAAGATAAAAAACCCTATTGCACCAGAATTGGCCCAATTCTACCAGACGAAATTTTGAGGAAAGTCACAAAGACAATTTTATAAACCACTGAAATTTGAGCAAGTGTTACACAGAAGGTGATGTATTTTTTCTTTTTGCATGAATCTTCAATGTTCACTCTCAATAGACATACTAGTGGGTAACAAAACAATCTGATTAGTTTCCTACTTAGTTTTCCCTTTAATGCCATTTGCATGAAGATAACTCAGATTACAAATTGAAACTTAGATTATGCTTTGCTTACTACTTAATCTATACCTGTACATATGTATAGCTGTTGTTCTAGAAACTGGATATAGAAAAATACCAGTATAGGCAGAGCTGCAGTCTCACCTCATCTTGGAGATGCTCATGCAGCCAACAGTGAGCACACAGTTCAGCTTACACACTCACATATCCTCAGTGCTCTATCATCTATACACCAAAATGTCTAAAGGAGCTGTCTGCAGCTTCAATTTGATTTAAAAGTTTAACCTAACTACCTCAGGATCTGAATGATGTATAGAACCCCAAAATGGTTCTTTCAGCACTGAGCTGCTATAGATGCAGTGCTTTTGTCAGGGCTAAGACTAAAATTTTCCATTTGAAGTAAGAGCCATGTCATCCAAAGAGGCTTTTCCACTCATCTCTGCTTTGCATGGGATAGATATTCTAAAGCTACAACATAATATGTTTTGCAGTAGCAGAAAAAAAGTAATGAAAAGCATTCCTCAATTTCGTTTCTTTTCATGTTGGCAAATAAACAAACCTTTCTGGCTGCTAAACCTGCTGGTTAGAGAGCTGTAAAGCTAAAGCACTGGGACTAGGGTTCTGGTTCTTGTACAGACATTCAAAAGCAATTTCTCTGTTGTTTCTTGATTACAAATATTTGTTAAAATTATTTTTCAGACCTTCTCATCACAAAAAGCTGTGCCTAGCATTTAAATGATGGCATTCAACAACCTTGCTTATGCTAATTGATACTAAACACGTTGACAAGGCATGGATTAGCATAACTTAAGTATTCATGCATGAAAACGACTGGTCCAGCCAGAAGCAAGAGATCAGCAGCAGCACATGCATCTGATATTGTTCCATCAGTATCCCTAGACCCACATTAGTACCATTTAAAATGGGCTGTCATATGTAAACTATGCTGTGCCATGTCACAGAGAAACTGGAAAGCTCCCTGCTCTGGTGATGAACAGAAAACTGCTCCATTGGATGAAGTCACAGACATTCATGAGGGTAGACACCAACTATTGCTGAGAAAAGGTGATTTCCACAAAGAGCTTTCATGCTTCATCCTGCAAGATGCTGACTGCAGCTTAGAGGCTGGGAAAGGAAGAGCTCCAGGTGTACAAAGCCAACTCCAGAAGTGAACAAACCATTATAAGCAGAAAACTTGAAACTATTCTAGATGAATTCTGCTTTTGAATAAATGCCTCCATATTCCACATGCACCAATAGCAAATGTTTCCTCCTTTACAAATCAGCACCCAAGTGTGTGACACTTGCTCTTTCTGCTGGGATTGATCTAGAGGACAAGGTCCAATGCTACCTCACATTTGTGTTCCTCATGGTTACTGTGCCTCAGTTGAACTGTGTCCAAGGTCAGGCAGCAATAAAACTGGCACTCAACATGCACCAAAGGCAGCTGAAAGAAGGGCTTGAGTCGTAAGGCATCCCATGGGAGGATGAGAGAACCAAAATAGCCAACATCTGGTTAAAGCCAGGCAAAGCCTTTAACCTCTCACAGTTAAACTCACAAACCTTAACAGCACATTCAATAAAAAATTGGAGTGGGAAGAGCGAGCACATCCAGAGAATGAAGAGAAAAAAGAAAAAAAAAAACCAAAAAACCCAAACCAACACACACAAAGAAAACCCCCACAAAAACAAAACAAGCAAACAAACAAAGGAGAGGAGGATTTACAAGCTTTGGTTTTTGAAATTACTTGTTCATTGGCCCACTTGATCAAGAATTACTTCACAGAAGCTGTCTTCCTGGAGTGCTGGGAGCTGTCCCAAGCTCATTCCACTTTGGCTGACCCTGGGTGATCTCCCGCAGCAACTCTTCCCCTCCTGGTGGCAGATCTCTGTCTTTCTGGGGTCTGACCTCCACCTTGCCAGGTGAGCACTGAGGCTGAGAATTCATCAAACCCCTCTGAGAAATGCCTGCTGCTTTTGTCTATAAATTGCTTCTGGGAGCACTGCCGAATTTTTTAGTGACCTCTTGTTCCTTTTGTGCCTGAAAAATTTGTACTTGGTTAACTTTTTCTGCAATCTTCTCCTTTCAGCATTTGCTTTGCAGTCTTCTCCTGCAATGTACTCAGTGATGTTCTTTGATCTTCTGATCCTTGTTTTGTAATTACATCTGATGCCTCCACTCACCCAAACCTTTCTGAAGCTGTTTTGGGAGGTTGAATTTAAGGATTGCCAGGCAGAAGCATCTCAGTTTCCAGTGAATGCAGCCTTGACCAGCAGTAATACTATAAGAAGCCATATTTTCCCTTCTGACTATGTATGTAATAAAATATTCACTCTCCCTTCAGTTTAATGATGGTGACTCTAAAGAATTCAGAGAGCTATTTAGGTTGTAATATTTTCTAATTGTTTCCCCTGGGAGAAGGAAAGACTTGAACTAGATGTTGTATCACAGCTTCATCCATGTTTTGAGGTAGATAATATGCAACTTAATGTGTACCACAATTATTTATTGCAATTAATACTTCCCTTTAATTTTTTTGTCATCACTATAATTTTCCTGCAGCCTAGTTAAGTGCTGTAGTCCGCATTTATTCCACTGCTGATGAACTACTGGATGAGCAAGCACAACAGACCAGTCTATCTTTCCTATAGGATTAGAGCTTACTGCTGATTCCATTGCAAAGTACCTGCACTTACTGCTTATGAGGTAAAGTCCATTCCAGGTGCAGGATGAGGGGATGGGCACATCCCACAGTCCAAGACTGTCACTGCACAACAGCTGTTAACTTTGCCCATGTGTTTTCCACGTTGTCACTTCTAAAGCAATAGACGTATGCTGGGGTGCTCCCTCTGTCACTTATCCAGACCAAGCTGAAAGTGCAAACAAGTATTTGATAGGATAAATCAGGGTGAAACTCCACAGGAAAACTCACCCTATTCAACACATTTCTTGTGCACGTAAATTTTCTGCTGAAGTTTCCCTGTCCTTAAGAAAGTTATTTTTATGTAAGTTGACCAGCACTTTTTAAATATGCTTCCAATACACAGCAGTAGCAGAGGCAGTTCCGCCATGGCATGCCCACAGCCAGCTCTGGTAGAGACATTTCTGTCCTTCATCCCTTCTCCCCCAAATGCACCCCCCTACCTGGCCATGGCTATTTCTGCAGTGATGCTCTGCAGAGCTCTGCCCAGCTCCAGAAGTAGAGCACATGAGCACTGCATGAGGACAGCCTTGGGCTTCCGAACTCAGCATATTATTTTTGTGTGAATTCCAGTTCCCAAAATGTCAGCTCAACATTGCATCCAGAACTTCAATTCCTTTTTAGTTTTGTGGAAGACGATTGTGGCTTTTAAAAAGTTCACTTGATATCAAAACAGCCTAGAAAGAGCAAAAGTAATTAAAATCTTCCAGGAACACTGTGGCTGATTAGAAGTTTAATCACCATCAGCCAGTGAAGGAAACTGCAAACACCACCTCCACTGCCATCTGAAAAACAACTCAGCTGCTCCCAGAACATACAGCCAGCTCCTCCTGATTTAATTCTATCTGTGTTTTCACTGGTTACTTCCTATCACTGTAAGCATATGGAGATCTCACCATCTGCCCAGAAGCACCCAAAAATGTTTTCAACTCATATAGAAACTTCCTGCCCCAGCTGATGCTGACTAACATACATTTGCAACTACTCAGACTTCCTAACTACATTGGCAATTACACCTCTAGCTCCTCCTTCATAGGTGACTGTACAGGCCTCAGGATAAAACATCTGTGAAGCTTTTTCCATGTAAAAAAAGAAGGGAGAGCACCACCAGCCACTGTACCACTCCAGCTTCAACAAATAAAGCACAAGCTCCATGTGTAGCACATGAAGGAAGCAGATGGAGACCAAAATCATGTCAGATTGTATCACCCAACTGCTATCAAAATGCAGGTTTCATTCTTGTTGCCTGATTTCTGTGAGCCTGCAGAGCAAAAGCACTGCTTTGCAAGATCTGTAAATCAGCAAGGATCAAACAGGTTCTTGGCCGACTTTATGTCCTCAATGACTGAGGAATCCTGACTGACAGAACCAAACCAATAATTTTTAGGCAAGATTACATCTATGTTTGCACACAGAGAGTTTCACAGTGGGCAAGTTTCAGTATTGGCATGTTCTTTTTAAAACAGATTTGCTGCTTACACACTTTTTTTTTTTAAATGCAGCATAATTTCCCCCTGCCTCCATCTTTTTTATTTTCAATTTTATTTTCTAAATCAGATACCTAATTTTTCAAAGTAGCATATTGAAAATATTTGATCAGAGCATGTTCACAACCCTGTGTTAGTGGTGAGCTTTTTGCCACTTACACTTTTACATATGAGACCAGTATGGATTTGTAGGCACTTAATGAACACAGGCTATAAACCAATGTGAAAAGTAACCTTAGAACAGAAGGAAATTTGAACTTTGATGGTTACTATAAAGAAAAGTAAGTTCTTATAGGGTCCCATTGGGGCCATGTGAGATGTCTGTAATGCAGTTGGTCTTTGTAGTAATAAAATTAATCAATGTTTTAATAAAGACCACTACCATGCACTGATTACTTACGGCAAACAATAACATACTGACCCCAGGTGAAGCAAAGGAAAGCTTGCTAGCTTGAGGGTAGAGAGAAGGAAAGACTAGAAATAAGGAAACAAAACACTTTACAATTCTCAAGGTGAAAAAAAAACAAACCCAACAAGCCAGGGTGATTCCAAGTGGAGCACATCACTTATGGGTAGCCAGAGACATGGCTTATGGGAGAAGCTGCTGCAGTTCTGCAGCCTTGGCTCCATGCTGCACTGACCCCCTACACAGAGCTGACAATAACAAATCTGCAGTTGCCTTGATCTACTGAGTGAGGACTGATCTTTTCTGTAAAGAGCTCTTCTGCAGGAAGATATTTATTACAAAATAATTTCCTAATGAAGAAATCATCAATAACTGATAGCACTCTTTGCAATAAGCTATTCAACCAGAGCTGCTATTTGCACTGGGAGTCACAAACTTCTCATGCAGTCTTGGCATGAACATCCAAGCCAAATCCCACAGCCTGCAATGAAGTTGGGTGACACTGCCCTTTGAAAGATGGGAAACCTGACAAAGATGCCAAAGAGGAAGAAAACAAGCACCTTTCCTTGGAACTCTTCTCATAGTGGGACAGACCAATGTACTGTTTAAAAGGAGTCAATGTCCTGTTCAGAAAAGGATATTTTCAGACTCAGCCCCCAGAATTACAGTGGCTTTTTCATGGCTATAACATAAAGAAATAGAATATTTGATCTGCAGCAAGATATCAACTGACAGCATTTCTACCTCCAAGCTTTCTCCTTCCAATTTAGTGTTATATGCAATTTCCTTCAGAAATACTTACTCATTTTTTTCTCCCCTAAAATTAATCAGTTCTTAGTAGATAGCCCACTCATTTTTCTAATGGTTATTGATGTCTTTTAAATTTCTCTCCCTCCACTGGTGTTCCAATGCCTTTCAATTTAGTATCAGCTGCAAATTTCATTAACACCCTGTTCAACACAACTTCCAATCAGCAATGAACTTGACTCCAGTCCTGCCATTGATTCTGGCAGCTCTCCACCAGAAGCCCTGCCCGTGTCAGTGCAGTGTGGCTGTGGGAAGCCTTTCAGCAGCTGTCAACCCCCTTGGCCACAGACCCATTGAAACCCACTGGGGCTTCTCATTTTCAAATGGCAATCTGAATGAGGAAATAACAACGGTGTTATTAAAATCCAAATATACCACTTTCGGTGGATTCTCTTAATCCACTGAAGCAGTTATGGCAATAATTAAGGTAAAGCAAATTGGTCAAGATGATTTATAGATAAAACCTTGAGATGGAGCACTGGGAGGTCATTAAAGCAGGTATCTGAAGAGGAAACATTTCCAAAATGCAGTGCAATCCAGCTGAACTGCTACAACAGCAATCACACGCTCAGCCATGCTAAAATAATTATAATTTCAAATAAAGAAATAAAAGGGAGACAAATATTGGTAGTTAGAGAGCTATGTAAAGACCCAGGATGGAGCTGGGGGAGCTGTCCCTCTGGCTCAAACACTGGGCACAGCAATATGAGTAGAGGCACCTCCTGGACAAGCTTTAGTGGTCAAAAGCCCAGATCAAGCAATCTCCCGAGCCATTACTTGTACATTATAACAAAATTTTGAGCCATTTATCGTTTCATAGAAAAACACCGTTTGACCCTGAGCACCTCATTGAACTTCTTCAGGGCTCATATGCATCCCAGCTCTTTAACGTGTTACAGGTTGTGATGATTAAAGGTGCGGTTCTACCCTTGTCTGGTGAACTCTCAACCCGTGTCATACACAGAGTGGCGAACAGAACCACCTTAAGCACTGACCCAGCACAAGGGCACCAAAGTGAGGTGGGAAAATTCAGCAGTTTTCTCCCAGCAGCCAGAAAAGCAGCATTTCTGCTGGGAGGACGCAGGCGCAGCCCTGCTAGCTGCTGTGCTGCTGGAAGAGGGCAGCAGAGGTGACAGCCGCAGGGACTGGGGCTCGGGGGAGCCTGCGAGCAGCAAACTCCTTGTTAACAGCTGCCTCTGCCTAACCTCACCGTGCTGCAACTCATGGCTAGGAAGTGCAATACGACCCCGAGTTTTAAGGGACTTGAGTGGCTCGTTACAACTGAGTAGCCACGTTTCATAAACATCCTAAAATATTTAACAGAAATTTCCTGAAACATGGGAATTCCCAGAACACAAACGTGAAACAGCAAAGCAGCAGGATTGAGACTCGCTGCTGAAAGCCACTGCAAAGAGTGAACTACTTCTGTCACAGAGTGCTTCACTTGGGGCACTAACTTTGAACTTCAGTTCTGCATCACCCCTTGCGCAACAAGAGCTTAATAAATGATGTTATTTTACAACTCCCTGCTTATTTTTAGCCCTTAAAAAAGCACATCTCGCTGTAATGTGGTCTGCTTTCTCTCACAGAGAGCACTCTGGGAAAACACTAAAAGCACTGAATACTGATCATCAAATAATATCTAAAGATAAGTAGTAGCCAGGCTGTCAAAATATGCTAACAAGGACTGATTTTGCATCAGCTTCCTCAGAAGTGGGACTGAGCTTTAGACATACATCACTATCCATCCTTCACTGGTTTTAGCAGAGCCTTAAAACCATCACACTTCAGGGAAGACTTACAGACAGTTGCTTGAATTAATCAGTTTAGGACCTGACTTGGGTGCAATCCAGGCTTCTATTATTTACTACTGACATATGCTTAGTTGATTTTTTTTCTAACCTTTCTGCCTGATGCGTAACAGCTCGTAACAAGAATATTAAATATGAGCCATTAAATTTATTTTGACTTGACTAGCTTGTCTTAATTATTAAGACTTCTATTTGGATTAATACAAGGAAATATCTTGACATATATTGCCTTGCAGCACTGAAAAGATTATGGGAAATGACTGTGTGTAAGAAGGTTTCTCTTTGAAGTACAGTATTTGGGTAGAGACAGCTGGAGCAGTGCCTGGCAGGCAGGTTTCACATCCCCCTGCTCAGGCAGGTGTTAACCCACCAGGCTAAAGCGTCTCGTGCTGCAGGAAGATGACAGTGTTGTCATCATGCTGCTGGTCAGCACCACCTTCTCTCACATGGACAGGCTGCACAAGGTTGGCTGGGTGAGGAAGGACAGGTGTATTTCACCCACACAACAATTCTATTGCTGTAGACACCTCCTCCTTCCCCTCATTGCTCCCACACACACTTCCAGCAGAGAGCTGCTCAAAGAAACCCCTCTCCTCTGAGCCCAGTAGCTACAAACAGGTTGCAGCCCCCTGCATCTCACCTTGCATAGAAAGAACAA
This sequence comes from Ceyx melanurus, assembly GCA_024611195.1. Classification (NCBI taxonomy): domain Eukaryota; kingdom Metazoa; phylum Chordata; class Aves; order Coraciiformes; family Alcedinidae; genus Ceyx; species Ceyx melanurus. The sequence goes on along the minus strand of JANHGL010002670.1, from coordinate 19,522 downwards.
GTGGGTTTTTGTGGCTGCTCTGAAAATGTCAGTCAAGATGCTTTCACAGCTTGAAAGAAGCAAACTGCAAATAGGAAGTCCCTCAACACAACTGTCTGCATCTCTGACCACTAGCTCAAATACAGTAGACTCATACCTGCCCATGAAGAAGCTCAGAGAATATTTGCATCGATAAAAGTGCAGGAGCAGAGATAATCTATTTCCCAACAGAATAATTTCCCAATCCTGTTGAGAGCTTTACAATATTTTAAATCAAGAATGAAGACTGCACTCTGGGCCAGCTGGCACTACTGTCTGAAACTAGATTCAGAGGAGAAGCTCCACTGAGGTTCTTCATGATGTTTAAACTGGATGCAGATTACAAATGGTTCACAGGTTTTCTTGTAAATCCACTTAACATTACAATTTCTTTTCCAGTAAGATCTATCAAAGATCTCATGATGTACTGCAAACATTAACCTCTGTTGCTAGGCTCTAAGCACCTCATTCCTATTCTCCTCCCAGTGAACACAGGATCTTTTAGCGAAAGTTCCAGGGGATGTTACTTTCCTCCAAAGCAGCCTTCACTAGAGGTTTACATGCTCACCTTGTTAAGGGAAGCATAAAGATCTGCCTGCCTTTGACACAAATAAACAAAAAAAAAACAAACAAACCAACAAACATGGTCACCTTACACACAGACAGTGGCCATTTGTCAACCAGCTCTGGGAGTGACCTGCAGGATCTCACTGAAGCAACTTTTGTTCTTTTTTTTTTTTTTTCAAAAGTTTTTCTCCCCACTTATTTATTTTCAAATTTGTTGCACTTTTTTACTAACTTATGCTCTGCTTTCCCCCATCTAAGTCTCTCCCCAGACCTCATCTGCTGTGTTCTTCCTCTCTTTCTACTATCCTCAATTCTCCTGCTGACATCTCAGTATGAACTTCTCCCCCTAGCTGGGTTTTAATCTTCTAAATTTTCTTCACACAGAAAACATCCTGTCCCCCAAAATTAATTCTTGCTAGTGTGACAGACCACTTCTTACCTTGATATATTATCTTCCTCACTTTGATCAACATCTGCTACTTCATTTCCATCTGGGCATCTCCCCTGCAAGCTCTGACTCTGTTCTTTGCTACGGATCCTACCAGCAGGTACCTAGAGCCAGGGGGGTTTGAAAGGCTTGCAGGAACCCAGCACAAGTCTCTACACCACAGATGACCACAGTGGAGTCTCTCCTCCCAGAGAGGAGGTGATGGATGCCAGCTGCCTCTTAATGGGTCCTTCTGCTGACTGAGGTGATGAGCTGCTGCTTTAGACTCAGATATTCACCTGAAGGTAATGTAGTCCAAAGACTCTCACCTGTCTTTCATCTGAGAATCTATTTGGGTGTCTCTCTTCCCTAAGTACTGGGATTGCAGTCAGCTGAGTAAACACTCAATCCCACAGGAATCTTCTGCTGCACTAAAGCAGGTAAATGAAGCCAGTAATAAAAATTAACCTTTCAATTCTCACATCAGATTTTATAGATAAAATTATTCATCAAATCAAAGGCTTCAATTACAGATTTTAAGAAAGTATCACAATAACTCAGAATTCCATTAGCTTGAAAAGGGCCCAGCAGTACTAACTGAACTGCCAGGGATAAAAATGTTGTCATTTTGGGAGTAAGGAATTAAGAGAGGCTGGGTATCTCTCCTTTCCTGCACACTGGTCCTTTCATCATACAGACTTAGGTGCTACCTTTCCTGACTGCCTCCTTGTCCTGACAGCTTTGGAAACAGTCTGCAAGAGACCCTGCTTCCTGTAGGGACTGAGGCCAGGTTCATTGGCCTCCCACACTCCTGGTCCTCCTGCTGGCCTTTCTTAACAGGAGTGTTAGAACAACCACCTTTTCTCATCCCCCACAACCTTCCTGGTTGCAGTGTTTCATCATAGCTGACAGGCAACTGTCACTATCACTTGGACTAATATTTTTTACACCCTCCAACAAACCCTCCCATGTTAATAAGATCCATCTTCACCACACAGTTCCCAACCTGTGCTTCCCCTCTCTCACATAGGTATGGCTGGGAGGCAGCAGAAGAGGAATTAGGAGCTACAGTCTTAGTATTATCTGCAGCTGGGTGTCTGTTCCAGCCATCAGCATACACAGAGACCTCACCAGGGTTTGCAGAAAGCCTTGCCTGCTCAGGAGGGGGCTACACAGGCCCCACCACAAAAGTTTTATCCCCTCCAGTCTTGCTCTCTCCCCTGACTGGCACCAGGTACCTCTACCTACCTTCATTGTAACACATTTCTTTCTTCATTACAGCTATTGCTGTCCCTTAACAGAACTAATCAGTATTAAACTCAATTAACTTCATTAATTCAACCTCTTGCCATTTATTAACCTAACAGTGTGTAGTGTATATATTAATATTTATACTACTTGGGATATAATACTTGTATTGTGGTGTGCACCCACAGTTGAGCATCACATATACTCTGAGCACAGCACGTGAGCTCAATCCTCAGTTGGGGTTGTTACAGGCCCAGTGCCTCCAAAACACAAGGAATATATTGACCTCCAAGGACCATGATGTTTATAAGTTACCAGAGATCAACTTCTAAAACCATTCAACAAACCTTTTCTGTTCCTTCCCTGCTCTACTACCTCAGTCAAGGCTTTCTTAAATGTTAATTAAAATGCTGGTGGAACAGAACAATGCACAGGTGGAACAGAATCTGTGTGTGTGTTATAACAGCTTTTCATCTGCAGCAGAAAGAGACTCTCCCTCTGAAGTTGTTTACAAGATATCACTGTTTTTACATGGCTCCAAGGATAAAAACATTGAACCCAAAGCACACATAGTCATTGAAAAAGTACCCACAAAAGCTTCAGAAAGTGTCGGGAAGTTGCAGAGTGCAGCACAGATGCTTTTCAAAAGCACATATCCCACTGCTGAAATCATGCTTATGAAGCAGATGCTTGGAAAATGATCAATATTTCTTTCCAAAAGCCATTATACGGTTAAAAATCTAAATATTAACATGGGAAAATTCCTTTTCCCTAAGCAAAGCTGGAGGCACGTGAATCAACTACAAAGAGCCGTTTGATTGCTCAGGCAGGCGGTGGAGGGGCAGCTGAACATGTTTCTCTTCTATCTGGTTTTACTTTGCTCTAATTAAACACTTCAGATGTGCACAGAGATGTCACTTGGCTCCCACGCCAAAGCAGGCTCTGGGTGGCTCTGGGGTATTTACATTATTATTCCAAGGCAGCATTTTCAATTCGTAGTTTTCAGATTACTTTTTCCGTTTCTTACAAAGACTTTCAGTCTCCCCAGAAATAAAAAATTTCCATGGAAACACACCCCTGAGGTACACGTGACTTCTCTTCCGAGCTGGTATATAAGGCACTTGGCTGCTGGAGCCCTTCTCTGCAGAACAGAATCATTGGCTCAGTCATTACTGGCTCTTTTCTCCTTCCTATCATTTATGCTCCTAATGAATTTGGACTCATCATACAATTGGGTCAGTTTATATTCCAGCTTTCTATAGACATTATACTTATTCACTTGAAAAAAAAAAAGCTCAGACATTTCTTAAACATTTTCTCTAGTTTGTTTGTGCTTTTTCACAGGGGAGATTTGCTGCTTTCCTTTGGCTTTAAAGCAGTGAGATGTCAGGGTGTGTGCTCTACAGACACAACCCCCCAGCCCCACCTGCACTGTGCTCTCTCTGGCTGCAGCCTGGCCAGGAGGGAGGAGCACACACCTCTCCTGGGCAACCCTCCTCCTCGCTGCTGCCGTCCACATCCAGCAGGTCTTGAACCAGGTGAGGAGAGAGAGGCACTAAAGAGAAAGAGGAGAGGGAAACAGAGCAGCTTCAACCCAGAAGACCCTGTTTCTGGAAGAACATGCAACTGCTCTCAAAGGCCTGGCTTCACCTCCCCTTCCCTAGCAAAAGCCAAGCTGACAGGACAAACTCCAACTGCTTTCAGTTAAGCTGTTTCTTGCTCTGCATTTTCAGGTTTTGTTTCTCAAATGCACATATTTGATTTGGAAGGGAAAGAGAACCCAAAGACCTTCCACCAGCAGGTATCCCCACACATCCCCAGCACGCTGACACCAGGAGCAAAGGCCAGGCAGCCTCAGCTCTGCAGGGTTCCCAGGGCACCTCCACACAACCTCTGCCATTGATTTTCCTCAACCTGTGATGTGCTCACAACCTGAGGGCTTTTCAGGAGCAATGTGATCATATCCCCACTCCCCCAAAAGGGAGCTCCAAATAAAAAATAGCAGCTCTGAAAAATACAGTTGTTTTTGAGTCTAAAAATCTCAGCATGGTAAAAGGAAAACAAGGAGGGAAAGGTGTCACCCTTGGAAGTCACTCTTTGAGTTTTCCATCTATATTAGAGGAATAGGATGCTTTTCTTCTGGATGCAGAACCAAACTTTTCTTACATCTCCAAATGTATAAGATTAAAAATACCATTTTTTGTGAAGGTTCCACATGAAAGTGGGTTTTTTGAATAACCATGTTATAGGGTACAGCTGAGCCTAAGTTATTACTATTGCATTTAAAGAGGACATTTAACATCTAAAGAAAGAAACCCTCTAGTTTTACTGATGACTACATTTTGCCATCTGTTGAAAAGTTGCTAAAGATGTTAATTTTTTACTGAGTGGAATGACATGAGGTCACAGCCTTAATTTTAAGGGAGAAAACTCAAACTGAAATTAATTTTTCTTTTTTTTCATAAGTAAAATTCACATAGCTCAGTGAAATGTTATGATCAAAAAAGGCTAGATTTACCAACGGGGCACTTTTAAAAAAGCAATTATTTTCTACCAGTTAGTCATTACTATACAGAGAAATAAAAATGGTTAACTCCAGTTTCTGATGTTTTTACAAGTTTTTGGGTTTTACCTATCGCATTTGCAAACGGAAAACATTTAATGAGGAATAAATTAAGATAGATAGATCTATCTTTAATAGTCTGTGGTGACTGAATACAAGTCTCACCAAGGAAATGCCCTCCAGAGGCAGCACGGGCTCACACTGTGCTGCAGGAGCAGAAGACGACTCACCTGCCCTCATTTCAGAACCCTTTGAAGGGTTTCTTTCTGCTGCCCTCCAGTCTCCCCCAGCCAGGCAGCCTCTGTGGGGGAGACCTGAGCCCAGCTTTGCACACTCATTCCATAGGTCCTACCAAGGCATCTTTGTTCCTGCTTCATATGCCGTGGGTTTCAGGGAGCACTGTGGTGGCAGATGCTGCTATTCCTGGGTTCCCTGCCTGAGGCTACAGCACAGTCTCTCCAGCAGCACCCGCCTGTCACCTCCCCTCCACCGCTGCCAGGCTCAAACCCATCAGTCAAGCTGCCACTCAAACCCAACAGACCTCGAAAGTCACCCCCAGCCCGTGCAAAGCCACCCACACCCAGTTAACACATCACCCTGCACTCAGCGTTTGCCCGCATGGACAGACAGCAGCAGGGCTGCAAGGCACCATCCTCAGCTGGAGAAAACACTGTTCCCTTCTCTCCTTCCAGCAGCACACGGCCTTAACGTGATCCAAATGTGCTTTGGGCAGATGCAAAACCTGAACCTGCAGCAGTTGGGGCCACTGCAAGTACTTATCTACCCCTCCAGGGCATCCATGGAGAGTGAAGACACCGGGGTCCACACAAAGCAGACACACACTACAACTCATTGCAGGGAGAGCTCATCCCATGCACCAGTATGTTCTAAACGATACTTTTTTTTCTGTCTCAGAGTGAAAAAATCCAGCTGACTTGGCACCCTCCTCCAAGAGAGCAGTTCTGTGTTGTGCCCTCTGAAGTTTGATATCTCAATTTCTTACTCCTGTGTTTCGTTCCCAGCTAGTGCAAGTGATTCCTGGTGAGTTTCTGAAGACTTGCCCTTCTGACCCTCTGGGCTGTTCTGTTGAGTGCTGAGGCTCCTACCTAGTGCCAATAAATACAAGAGATAATTTTTTTGAGGGTGGTTAGGCATTGGAATGGGCTGCCCAGGGAGATGGTGGAGTCCCCATCCCTGGAAGTGTTTAAAAGCCGTGTAGATGTGGTGCTGGGGGACATGATTTAAGGACCCTGGCAGTGTAGGGTTAATGGTTGGACTTGATGATCTTAAAGGTCTCTTCCAGCCAAATGATTCTTCGATTCTAGTTTCCTAAGGGTTATTGCAGACACTGAGTGCTGAGGCTGCTCTGCCTTCAATACCATGGAAATATCCCCCAGGGTAGAGACTACAGAGGTGAGACTTTCAACTCCATAAATCATCGTGAAATTGTCCACTTAGTTTTCTTCTTAGGATTAGAGCTGGAAAATAATGTGAGAAAAAAGGCAGGTGTCCAAATTCTTACTGCCTGCGCTATATCGTTGCAGGAGATGCCCTGTTGAAATGATCCTGACACCACTATGAAGGCAGAGCTGGAAAGCAGCAGGCAGGATTCTCCCTGCTCTCAGGCTGCCTAAAGTAAGCTGGCCACAGGACAGCAACCAATCTCCCACTGCCTCGGAAAGGAACTTGGCAATATAGCCAATTAACCCTTCGCTGAAAGTGCAGGGGAAACTTTGCCTTGCTGGCAAGTACAGGGAACAGCAGTACAGGGGTTGCAAGTGATGGAATTGGTACTTGAACTTTCCTCTCTTTTGGCTAGGGGAAACAGGCAGACGTTCAATAAAAAGACCCACAATAAGAGAAAACCAATCCACAAACATTCATTGTTATTCCAAACAGGTCATACTTCCGTGCTGTCAAACACCCTCAGGCTTCGAATTCTGCCAGTGATGTTAGAATCTGAAACTGCTGAGCTAGATTCTTGGCTGAACTTTGGGAATGAAACCAGCTCTAGGAATGTACTGACCTCCCAGGCAGTGGGCGAGGCAGCAAAGAGCCAAGTCTGCTGGACCTCTGCCTCCATTCACCAGACAAGGGGGTTTGCCAGGAGCAGAGGTGAGCAACAGTCAAACACTGACTTTGCATAGGACAAACTGAATTTGTATTTTCTATATTGGTATTTTAGGTGAGCAATAAAAGGCCAGAGCAGGAGCTGAATTAATCATATCCAAACTTAAAATGACATAATACTAGACTGCAAGTAACATTTTTGATTAACGTCTATATATATAGATGATTTTACAATGAATTTAAACTGCTGCCAAAATATAAGTTACTGACAGATGAACTACTTTTCTGCTCACAAATATATATATGCTGTTAATTGATGCTGTAACATACAGTTCTGACATCATCTCCTGGTTCTCAGCCTGCTGAGCAGCTGGCACAGTACAGAGCTGAGAGCAGGGGTGTGCAGGAATGGGCTGGGGCACACACCAGGAGAGGAGCGTGGGCAGAAACGCTGAACCAGCTCGGGCTGCCATTCACTGAACGGCTCCCTGTGGGAAAAATACTGTGTAATCCTGGAAATGAAGGCTGTGTCATAACGCGGGCTCACGAGGGAGGGAAGCAGCACTGCACAAACACGAGCAATCCTGTCCTCCTACTTCAGAGCGCCTGACACTTAAAGGGAAAAGAAGGAAGAAAAAAAAAAAAAAGTGATCACAGTGTATTGCATAAAATTTCCTCTTTTCCTAAAAGAAGAAAAAATACCATTCCGTTTGCCCCCGAGGCACAGCACGGCACTCATCTCTATCACTTGGGCTGAAATGAAGGTCAGACTATAGAAGCAGGCATGAAAGGCAGGTAGTTATCCCTTTGTGAACTGGCAGCTCTGATGGGAATATAATAGCAGGTTAAACGTGTTGGAATAGCTCCATTTTGCATACAGAACAGATACGGACCCAGCCAGGGTGGATTTTTTTCTGAGACAGAGAATATTCAAACCGGGTTATCTTTAGCCCAACCAGGAGACTCTGCAGACTCTTCTGCAGCCGAGGGTCAAAGCCTGGCTCTGGAGGGTGATTCACAGCAGCTAAATTGGGCTCCTGCTCTCTGTCCCTCTCCCAAGGGGCTGCTCATCCTGTGCTCCCTTTACAGAGGCTCCTGGAGAGATGAGCCTCACCAGGCTGAAATTAGCCTTTGCAAATACCTTCCTGTATCTAAGCAGCACAGAGTCATACTGAACTCCAAATTTGCTGCCAGCAGGGATTATTTTCATTTTCTCATGTTGGCAGGGAGCATGGCTATATTGCTTTCCTCCATCAGTGGAAACACTCGGTCACATCTCATCAGTTATTTGTTATGGCAGCTCCTGGTTTTACCAGGATCCAGTGGATAGGAAGAGGTAGGCTAGTCCCTTGTTGACCAAAAGACTTCTGTCTTCACTATCCAATGAAAATCGACCTCCTAGACATCACAATGCTCATATAAGCCTCTAGTTTTGAGCTGGCCTGCTTTAAAGTTGCATGAAAAGGTGAGCTGTGTTCTTATCTTGAAGGTCTCCAGAGATCAGAATCAGAGATTTGAATTATATCTACCTCAAAGAGCAGCCAAAGGGTAGAAACCTCCCTCTTGTCCAGTGCCCTACAATGACTAATGAAAGGAAAAAGTAAGACAAGAATATGTGTGCAGAGATCATTTGCATAAGACTGAGTCTGTTCAGGGAAGCAAAGCAAGCAGCCTGATGTGACATTCATGTCATACACTTCTCATTTATCTATTACTATCTTATCTAGCAGGCTGGGTTTTTACCCTCTTCATTGGCCTGGTGCCACCACCTCTCCAGCTGAGCCAGGCAGTGCTGGAAATCGATAGTTACACCAGTGTGAGACCCAGGTTAATAAAAGGACAACAGAAACTGCAGAGTCTTACTGGAAGTATTTGATACTCTCAGGTCAGGAATTCAGATGGTTTCCAAAAGAGTCTTGGCTGGTTTAAGCTTCTCCTTTCACAAGGACCAAAGAAATTCATTTGACAGTGAAAGGTAGAAAATGCAATTCTGTTAGGAAAGTTAATGAGAGAGTTCACTGGCAGTAACTCATTTGTATGGCCCCAACAAGTCACAGAGATCAAAATATCTTTCCGTAGACAGTGGAAATTATTACAAAACCTATGGGCTTCCCACACCAACAGCTGCTAAAAATTCAAAGAGGCACCACACTACAGACAGCAGAATCCATATTTCAAACACAAATATTCTAGTCCTGTATTGCTCATAGGAAGTGTGGTTTATTATGCAGCAGACCCAACATGCAACAGAGATTCAAAGAATAAAAAGAAGCAGTCCCTTCCTCCTGGTTCAGCAGCTGCAGCAAAGAAAAATATTAAACCCTGTGAAAGGCTCCACAGACTGGCTTTTAAAGGCCAGCACTGAGTGTAGCTGATGGGGATTTGGGGTTTCAAGAGTTGAAGATGATGCTCTGCCTTGGCAGATGCCCCAGGAAACAGCAGTTGCTGTCACCAGCTGATTTGCTGGTGGTGTTTGCACAGAGTTGTCAGAGAATTTCTGGTGGGTGATGTCTTATCACTCATCTGACATCTCTCTACACAGAAAAAATATACTAACTACCTCAGAGAACACTGAGAGAACAATCTAAATATATTCAGGTTTTTTTTTATAATAAACATCCTCTAAATAAAACTAAGAAGAAATGACTTGTGAGGCAGTGCCATGCTTGTATGGATCAAGTGGATCGTTACTATTGAACAAACAGCTGGAAGGCTGTTTAACTCTTCTGTGCTATTCAAAATCAAATCTATAACCTTTCCCCAGTTGCTTTCTGCAAGTTCCATCTTTTAGCCATTTCTGACAAGCAAAGCTGACAGGGAGCCTTTCACCAGGCTCTGCCAAGTGCCTTCCCCATCCCATGCAGAGGAAGATGCCGGCGTGCCTGCAGCGCAGCCCCCCTGGGGCAGGTAGGGCTGGAGCTGTTGTGTTACCGCATGCCTCAGTCACAAGTACCCGCACATGACAGTGTGTTCATCTTGCCCTCTCACTTAAAGTGTGATTTGTCTCAGAAAACAAAGGGCAAAGACCACATCCTCAGATACAGAGCTGATTATTCAGTCCCTCAAACCCTTAGCTACTAGAACTGCATGAGCAATTGTAACGAAAGGTTGAGTGGATGGAAAAGAAGGAATAAGTTTGCTTTGACTCTTTCAAATCCACATATCGTCATTACCACTTAAATAAATGAGAGATAAAAAAGTAACTTTTGGGATTTTCTAGCACAGTTTAATCTGTCACTCTAAGAAAACACAAAGATCTTCCCCAGGCTCTCTTGATTCATATTTTATGGCTGTTAAAAAGGGACTGTTCAGTGGCATGTCATCTTGCAGCATAACTTACCTCACTTATCACTGCATACACTTAACCACCTTCTGTCCTCAATCTCATGTTAAGAGCTGCTCAGCTCTTTCATTCAGGAGGTAATTTCTGAGATCATTCTGAGATCAATACTTCCTTACAGAGGAAACTGTCAAGCAGCCTATTCACCAAGTATAAAACAACTCCGCAAAAACTCGTGTTGTCACACAAAGCACATCACAGAGCCTTATTGCTGACAAAATCTAAGAGAATCTAGGAACAAGGCTGAGAAGAAGCCAGGCAGCAACACCCGCCAACAGGATACAGAGCAAAGCTTGTACACAGGACTGTACCATGCACAGCTTACCTGCTTTAGCTGCCTGCTTCAATAACCACACAATTATTACTAAATGAAAGATTTCTAGCATTGCATCCTGACGCAGGACTACATATTTTCTCTTGTTTATCCCCTCGCAATTCCCACAGAAACCAAGAAGCAGCAACAGGTTGCACATTCAGCCTGACTTTGCACACCTGCACCGCCCAGAGCCCCACTACAGCCAGCACTGCTGAAAGGGAACGAGCAATGGATTTTGTTTGAGTGACCAAGTCACACCCCGTAAAGAATGCTGAGGCAGATCAATCTAAAAATTTTCTGTTCAGCGTGTGAGGACAACATGAAAGTAAAAATAAGCTTCAGTTGCATAAAGGCTTCCAAGGGGCTGCATTCAGGAGCACAGGTACAGGTAACCCAGTGACACAGGCCGGCAGGTTTCTCCTCACATACCTAGAGGCACCTGGATGCATGCAAAACAAGAGATCAGTCTTGCCTTACCTAGAAACCATCAACCTGTTTCTCTTTACAAGTACCAGCTGATGCTAAGCAGCAGGCAGTTTATCCTCGGCCGACTACACCAACGGGTCCATCAGCGCCCGAGCTGCGGGGAAGGGTTTTAACCACAACTTCTCCCTGCCCCCAGGCTAGCTCTGCTTAAGAGGGGCTGGGAAAGGTTTCCATGAAACATGAAAGCAGCTCATCAGAACCTTGCTTTTAGAAGGAAAAGCAGGAGCCACTTCTCTGAAACAGTGACCATCAGAAGCAAGTGCACAGTTAATTATTCAGCAACAAAGGCTTGGGCTAAAGCCTCATCTCCAGATGAATGCTGACCACTGATGGAAGCTCCCAGCACGCTGTTCATCAAAAGTATGGCTCGTCTGACCTCAATTACTACAGCTCTCTTACAAGTTACTTCTGAGAAACTATTCCAAAGTTTTGGTGGACCTATGAACAAAGGGCTGTAATAATAAAAGTTCTGATTTATATAATACTTTTCACAGCCAAAGTGACCTTCCAAAGTCAGGAAAATAATTTCAGCACATACCCAAATGTTCGTGCAAAGGTCTGAGCACCTCCAACTCTTGTCTCAACACCAGCAGTTCACAAGGCAATTGCATGGGCAAATAATTAGAAAAAAGAAACCAAACTTGAAATGACTTCATGTAATCAAATGCATTAATGTTTTTCTTTAAAACTCTGATTCACAATGGCCGCATTTTTAAGTATATACTTTTAAATAAATGAAAGCTAAAATCCACAATCTGATGATCTGTTGCTGAAATGCAGCCATTTCTTAGAAACCCCTTTTCTTTTCCTTCGCTCTGTTTACAAAACAAAAGACAACTATAAATATTTATGAGTACTCAAGAAAAGTTACAGATTTTACTACAGTTTACATAACTTGCAGAAAGTGACTGAAAAAAAACCCACTTTGGCCACCTGGCGTAACAAGTGTAACTGCCAGAGCTGCCACTCAATGTAATTGTCACCTCCCAACTTGCATCAGCCATTTGCACCATCCTGAGCCTCCAATAACCAGTCTATCAGGCAAAAAATCAGGAGCAGAAAAAGTTACCATTAGGGTGGTCTCAAGGTCTCACGGTAGTTGCTAAAGGAAATTCCATTATTTTATAGCTTTTGGATATGTTTGATAGATACTAATCATGTCCAACACCTATTACCATTTTCCTCATCACATTCCTAAAGATGAGCTGGGAGCTGCTTCACATGGCACAGCACAGCAGGGACTCCTTGACAGGCTGAGGGACCACACGGGCATAAAAAATTGGTTTTCTTCTCAGATGTGTCCCTTATATGTACACCCCAGTGGACTGGAAATTGTCACATTGTCCAAGCATGAAGCAAATGCAGGGAAAGAGAGATGAGAATATCACGGAGACTGAACAGCAGAAGAGGAAGCAGCAGCGATCCAGGGTGTACCATGCAAATCTGAAAAGCATCTGTAAGCAAGTGTATCTCACTCTTCATATTAGTGTTGAAATGAGCTGGATTCACTCGATAAAAACTGTTCATTGTTGTGCTGATGCTATTTTCCATCCCAAAAGACATGTGTCAGGCTTGACCTAAGTCAAACGTTTTTTTTCCTCCAGCTAACACCTGCTGGCCCTGCACACTGTGGCACTGCCTCCCAGCACACCAGCCTGGAGCCAGTTTCACTATTCACCTCAGCTCTGGCCAGGCCAGGCTGGCAGCCACTGCTGTTTGCACACCTACACAGCTCTTGTTCTTTTTTTTTTCCCTGAAATGAAATCAAAATTAAAAAAACCCTTAAAACACACAAGATTCCCCCCATGATTCCACTGATGCAAAGAACTGCAACTTTCCCCTGTGAGACCTAAGTGTGTATTGAAGTTCAGAAAAGAGCTGACCACAGTTGCCCAAGAAAGCAGCACACAACCCATGGCCAGCATCCCTTGCTGTTTCCAAATTCCCCTCCATGCTTCCCAAGTGTCACTCAGAAAACCAGCTCTGCTGTAGCCCTGGCCCAGAGACAGCTGCTTTGGGGGAGGCCCCTAGAGCATCCCCTGCTTGCAGTTCTGAGGAGCCTGAGGAGAACCAAAGGCTGCACATCACAGAGCAGGGCTCCTGGGAAACACATCACCATGGCTGCCTTGACTGAAAAAGGTAAGCTGCCTCCCAGGGACTCCATCAGCATTTTGTGGTTGAGCTGTTGTGAATCCATGTACAGCAAGGAGGAAAACTGTATCAGGTCATAGATTTAACCTTATGGACATCAAAAAACACCCCAAACCAAAGCTGTTTCCAGCCTGACCTCTGAGGAGTCAGTTCTCCTGGCTGTTGCACATTGGTGTAACACCACTGGCTTCAGAGTTGTTCTCTTCCAGTTCAGAATATGACCATATGATCTGACAATTACTTCCCACCATCTGCTAAATGTCTGTATTTCTACCTATTAATATACTGAAAATCGCAGTATTTTCCACTCGCTAGGGTGCTGAGAACAGACTGACATTTGCCAGCATGCCTTCACAAGAGCTCACAAACATCTCCACTTTGATTTCCCACTGCCAGACTAAGAGGTACCTGCCATGGCAGGGTTCCTCCTGCCTCAACCATGGACCTGAGCTGGATGAGCACTGCTCTATAAGGACATTTCTTCCTCCTTTTCTTGAGACATTCACCACTGATGACTGTCCCGAAGAGCCGGAGAACCTGTTTCTCAACCTGATGAGGGAGCAGAGGTTACACTGCTGCTCAGATGTACTCTGACCCTACCTCAGGGGCTCACCTGGACATAGGGGTCAGGGAACACTCACCTCATGATTGCCAGAGCAAGCCAGGTGACATAAGGAGAGTGAGAATATCCATCCCCACAGCTCATGGGCTCATCCCTCTCCTCAGTACCTTTCCCCTTACACTTCTGTATTTAGACGTCAACCTCTTGCTCTATGAACTTATTCTTGCATGTACCAGCACACTCTTTCCTAGCAGGGTACTACTTTTCATGGCATCTGGTTGATGTCTGCCCTGCAGGCTGCCTGAGCAGCACAGTGGGCACTCTGCAGATATTTGGCCTCCTGGAGGTGCTGGGCTTCACATCCCTATCACAGTAATCACCTCGAGTAAACATCAAGTCCTTTAGGAGACTTAGAAGCAAATTACATCATAACCTTATTGCTGCAGAGAAGTGAGAAAGCAGGAGGGCCAGGACTGAACCAGATCTCAAGAAATAAACACTATTTTTTAACAAACAAGTCAAAGCAGCTAAGTGGTGTTTTAGTTCTGTTCTGCCTCCTTGTCGAGGTAATTCATTGAGTTATTTAAAATAGTTCACCATCAAATTCTGCATTAATCCCCTAACCTTGCTGCTCTCCAAAGGATTATACAGTTCATTATTATGGCTATTGAAACCAATCCTGTAGATGCATAATTTCAAAAGAACTGCATAATAGTGTGACTGTGAATGTAGCTAGTTATGCAAGAAGAAGTAATGAGGTTAACACAGTATCACGCTTCAAGGCTCACATTAGAGGGGTCAGGAATTGCACTGGGTACAGCTCTGCAAGCCTGGCCACTCTTTTTTTTCCTGAGACAGAAGACACTGCCTTCTGTGGGATAACAGGTGGGAGTGCTGCTCCTACATTCAGTGTAGGAAGGACCAAAGTTCCCCAGCCTGTGAGCTTCACGGTTCAGAAAACCTGAATTACAGAAATATATTTAACTCTACCTGAATTTCCCCCCCCCCAGTCAGTTGCTGTAAGTCATCCTACTAAAGACTGCTAGATACCATCTATGTCTTTCTTAAAGTACATCCCATGAAGGTTTCCTGCTCCTTGCAATGTCATGGTGGTGGCTGTGAGGACACTGACACTTCCCAGCTCTATGCTGGGGAATGGGAAAATGATGGGGTAAGACCAAGTGCCTTGGCCACACAGAGTGCTGGGGAAGTGTCCTGCCAGGCTGCCCTTGCACCTCAGCTGCATCCAGCCTGCTTACTCATATATATAAACTTGAATTTTTATATTTGTATATATTTATAGTACACACACTTCCATGCAATCTGCCTTTTTTTTTCTCCCCCCACTGTAACTATGAGCTTACACAATCTTGGCTGAGAAAATCAGGACATGGTATTTTTTTGTGACTAGTTTATAGGGTTCAAAACCATCCTTTGTCCAAGTCATCCTTTTGTAGGAAATACCTACATAGAGAATTACTTCATCATGTGATTTGGCTGACTGTCCTCTGCACATGTTTACCTGCAGATTCACTCACCCAGCCAGTCTACCTGGCACAGAGGGTACTATGTCAGCTCTGCTGCTTGCAAGTGCTACCTAGACTTGAAGGGTGTGTGGAATAATCAGAGCAGCCATGCTGCAGCCCTGGCCTGCTGGGCTAGAGCAGATGTGCAAATAAGAAAGTCTTCCCATAGAAGACTATTCAAATAGTCTTTGCTTCAAAAGTAAAATAGCCTAACAAACAGGCATCTTTATAGAACAAAATTCATTCCTTTTCTTCCACTGAGGGAAAAGCAATAATGCAAACACAGGGGAAACAGGTAGGAAAGTAAAAACACACAAAAAAAAGGTCAGAACTCGGTTGCTTGTATTTGGTCAGATATGGACCTTCTTTGTGAAAGATTCTAACTTGAAAAATGCCCTTTGAGAGAAGAAAGGAAGGAGAGGGAAGCAGCTGCATTTTTCTGAACTGCTCTATAAAGAAAAAAACCCCCAACTATTTCTGCCCAGCAAAGAGCCCCTCCAGCTCCCAGTGCTGCTGCTCCCTTGGCTCCTGACCCCCCACATCAGAATCTGCTGAACCAGAGCCCTTCCTCAGGACAACATCCATGCAGAGATGCAAACCCTGCACTATGGAGGCTTCACCTTCATCTTGCACACAAACCTGCACCTGCACTCCCTGGGCCTCATCCAGCAGCCTCGTTGCTTCACCATCACAGGCTGTGAAAGGGGCCAGCACCACACACCAGCTAAAATCAAACCACTTTGTGTCCCTCCAGTATGAGGGAGATTAACCTCATCCCAATAACCTGCCAACAGAAACTCAGACCTACCATTACACAGTCATTTTTGGTTTGTTGGCTTCTTGTGGCTTGTCCATAAGCTCACCTCAAGCAAGACAAGCACTTAACACCATGGTGGCCAGCAGCAATTTGTTATGGTGATATCATTTAATAAAAGAAACATGAGTTTTTAAACACTCAGTGGACAGAAGCAGAAGGAACACATGGTTCCAGCCCTGAGGAAAGGGTAAATCACACCAGACAGCACTCAGCCTCCCAGACTGAATGCCTCCAGACACCACTGCTGTGGGAGGAGTGCACACTAAATGCTCCTTAGGGAGGTCTTGCCCCAACTGGGGCTTGCTGGGTGATCCTCACTAAATCTAATTTACCATTCTGCTTCAAATCTGAGTACAAAATACACTGCAGTCTCACAACAGGCAGAGAGCAGGAGCTTATCAGGCATTGTATTAAATAACAGGAAGGTTAAGGTAATGAAAAAGTATGTTTGCTTCTTTTTAAAGAAAAGCCACCTGGGCATTTAAGAGGCAAAAAATTCTAAAACTCAACAGTTTTAGAATTGTTAAAGTTCTTTGTTTTTTAGATCTTTTAGAAACATCATTAAAATAATAATTTTTTTTTTCTTACCCATTTAGAACTTCAAAAAGAATGTAACAGCAGCAGTGAAATAAAGATTTTGATACCATAAGACTTTTGCCTTCATGGATGTATAATTTAAACCGCCAGACTTCTGGAACATTTATGATACAAACATAGTCAGTCAGTAATAATTGTGTCCCTTAAGACATCTACTAATTTGTTTTATTGCCTTTTTATTTTTGTCCTCTTTCATTTTCTGAAATATAATCATAGTTCAGTGACTTCATCTGCAAAGAATCCAGCAACAAAGCTTTTGCTGTAATGATGTACAACAAATGAATCACAATTCCTTAATCACTCTGTTCCCTTCATTGTTGCCTCATTTGAATTCATGGATTCCTAAAAAAATTGAATTATATTTGCAATTTCTTTGCAAAAATTACACAGATATAGAATTGGAAATATAATGGTCCCTACACTTTCTGAAAAAAAAAAAAAAAAAAAAAAAAAAAAAAAAAAAAGAAATAATATTGTAAGTTACAGGAAAAATCCAGAGCATGTTTTCAGACATCAAAGCTTTTTGCATCCTCAGAGGGAGAGGATCTGGCCCTGAAGTAGGACATGTGGGTTTTTTCTGCCACGTGATGCCACATGGTGTACAAAATCAACCCCCCCACTGGAGTAAGAGCAGAAGAGCATTACAGAAGAATCACAAGATGAGACAGGAATTGCAGTAGGGGGTGCTTATTGCCAGGTAAGATCTGCTCTCAGCTTTAAAGCTGTTTCATAGTATTTGCATGGAAGGAAACACTTGGATAGGCTTTTTTATTTCCCCCCCTTATTTTCTCTTGCTGTCAGAGTAATGCAACAGTAATGAAATTCCCCTGAGCTGTACCTCAGAAACTGCCTTCTCTCTTGAAGGACATACTTCTGCCTGACAGCTGTGATCATTCCTGTGAATCTCTGTGGTTTACAGCATGTCCCATGCCTCATTTACTTCAGGATTCTCATGAGATCCCAAAATAAAAGGCCAGTTTGTCATACCCTCCAGAAGTCTTTTTGCAAGCCTCAAGAGACAGCTTTCAAGAATTTCTAAGATGTAGTATCCCAGGGACTTTTGGAAGTGAGCAGAGATCAAGCCCCCTGCCCCATCCCAAAATAAATTGCTCAAAAGAGGGGCTGAACCCAGAGGATGACCCACAAAGCCTGTTGGAGGAGTGAAAGCCTGGGTCTAGAGCACAAACCAATGCCACCGAGGAAACCCCCTCCATCTGCTCAGAAGAGAAAATGAGACAGACTGTTCTTCCTTTGAGAAAGTCATCTCCAATTTCAACTAGTCCATTTTCATATCTTGAGTTTCCAGTCCACATCCCATAAGTCACTTGCACATAAAAACTGTTCAAACAGATGTTGTTCCATGTGATCAGAGCACACAAATGCTATTTGTGCATATAAATTGCATTTTCCTATTCCCAGAAAATTGACACACTAAAAAGAAATTGATTTATCTCCAGGCAAGTCAAGAGGCATAAAGAATAAATATTTAATCATGCAACCAACTTTAAAAAACAAAGGGATCTTACAAAGTTTATCACGTTAAAAAGAATCCTTACCTAAATTAGGCCAATTAGACTAACACTGGTTGCTAATACTACATTTCTACACTGAGACCACTTGAAAACATGGCTAATAAGCTAAGGCTATATCCCAATCTTATAAACACACTGACACCAAAGAAGTCAGTCTAGATTTTCACCAAGGAATTGCAATTTTGACCCATACTTGTCTCAGATTTTTAGAAGACCTGCCTCAAAGAGATCATTTCTCTCACTGAATTACCCATTTCTTTCTAATGGAATAGTATAAAATCCCACTGGTCCAAACTTCAGGGGATTCTCCTCCTGTTGGGAGAGAAAGACACTTTACACATATTGACACAGTTATTTCCCATAGGCTCTGTGGAAATCCAAAGCTTTCCTGTATGGAAGGTAAGGAAAAGTTGCACTTCCAAAACAACCACCATAGATTTAATTTTGCAGAAGCAATTAGTTTTAAACTCAAGAACAAGATAATTTAATTCTTATCCTAAGAAACAGCAACACTCTTTTAAACATAATGCACAGGCACTGAGACATTAGATGTGCACTAGAAAAACAGTAACTAATGAATAATAATGTGCAGTTTGCTCTCATTTTTTTCCATCGCTTTGCCTTCCAGTCCCACTGGGGTCAGGTCTGACTGCACCCCCAAAGCTGGAGGGAAAGCAGCAGAAACTGGGCTGTGCTGAAGCTACAAATGCTGCCCAGGTTCTCATTCCAAACCCATCAATACACCAGGCTCCTGCAGCTTCACACAGAACCAAAAGGCAAAGCTATAAACCAACTCCTGGGACACTTCTGCAAACAATCAAATCTGTAACTAAACCATTGTAACATTCCTGATGGGAAGGGGTATGATAATTGACAAGCTTCCAAGTAAAAGATAAGTTGGGAGAGTTAAAAGAGGAGTAGGAAGGATCCAGGAGAGCCAGATCTGCTGCCCAAGAAGCTTCACAATGATGGCAAAAGTACCTTAAAACTTCCTGAGGTGCAGCAGGAGCCAATCCCAGCCCTGCACAGCAGCAGTGACTTCGGGCTCAGTGCTGCTCAGCCCCTTCACAAGCTGCAGGCAGCCTGAGCCCTTCTGAGCTAAGGATGTAACCCATTCTGGGCAGATAAATCATCTGCCATTGACAACACCTATGTCCCATTCAAAGACATCTCATGGGTTGTGAAATGGTGTTTTGCTCAAGATTAACTTGCATGGGTTTACATTAGAGGAGATTTAGACTGGATCTCAGGAAGAAGTTCTTTCCCTTGAGGGTGGTGGATCAGTGGAACAGGCTCCCCAGG